>JAPZPB010000152.1:0-82410 GCA_037952635.1 Bryoglossum gracile | reverse complement strand
ACCACAACCCCGCATACCAGAAATATTAGACGGTCTCGTTGGCTTGGTGATGTGTAAAAGATACAGGTGTTATAATTTGGGACACTGTGAATGGAGCCTCCGGAGAAGTTTCGAGCGTGGTTTTCGCTGAAGGAGCGGGGGGGTTGGGTGGAGGTGCCGGAGAAGCGTCGAGGGTCGATTGAAGCGCTACCTGAGAAGCGGCGGGGGTCGGTGAGGCCGCTTGGTCGGCCTTTACGGCTGTTTAGACGGGTGAGCTGGTCAGCTGTGGGGAGACTGACTCCTGGGGCCCCTTGGGGTTGTGATAGCTGACCGTATGATTTGGGTGCCGGGGCGGTTCCTGATCGCCAGATTGGGAATGGCTCGGGGTCCTCAGCAGGTGCCCGAGTTACGGGGGCGGTTTCACTACGTATTGGTTGCGGGAGAGATGCCCTTGATTCTATGAGATCTCTTTGATTTGGGATGATAGGAGTCTCCGGGGGAAGCTCAGTCAGATGATGCGTCTCGTCTGGTCTCAGCGGGACTTGTCTGTTGAGAGAGCTAACAGGCCGTGAAAGGTTTTGGTTATTTTGTGGTCCTGGTCCTGGTTTTCTTGTCTGTTCTGGAATGGGAGGCTCTTCTTCCAAGGCTGGTGGCTCAGGTTCTTGCATTTTCGCTCTTTCCCATTCTTGCAATCTTTGAGTGACGAGATCCATCGGGTTTATAAGTTGCGGAACAGGAGAGATAGGCTTTTGTAATGTAGCTACCATCACAGGTTTTGGAGTGGTTGGAGATAGAGATTCAGGCGCCGGAACAGCCGGAGGAGCCGGGCCAGCAGCGGCAACACTGGCATATGCAGCAGGGGCACCCACAGGTCGTCTTGGAATTACGTTGTTAGATACAACTCTCCTGGTTTCTTGAACAGGCGCAGATTCTGGGATGAGCGGTACACGTGAGGGTGCCAATGGAGCGGCGCGGGCTGGTGGGGTTCCCGGAGGGGAAACGTCATACAAGTCATCGAAATCTCCAGTAGCACCGGGACTTGTCACTGGTCTCGGGCTATTGTCATCGAATGATACACGTTCTGTAGTAAAGTTTGTCGCATCACTCAGTGACCGCTGAAATTGTCTACGAGAATCACCTGAACGAGAAGATGCAACAGTTGCGACAGTCCGAGACCGATGGAGACTTGACGGTGGCAGAGGAGGTCCCAAGTCCAAACCTGGAAAGTCTGTAACTGGCGGACGATGCGTGGCCGACCGTTGCAAGGTTGCGGCGGCAGCCTCTGCAAGAAGAGATCTTTGAATGTGCTCTGGCAATAGCGGAACTGGATCCTTCGTGTATGGCGGGGGTGGGGGTACCCAATTATCAGCATCACTCTCATGAGGGTGTTCCTCCCGTCCATCAGCACGACGATATTCGATATGATCCCCAGCAGCAGTCCGCGGATTGAATCTTCTATTCACTGCGGCAGCAGTGGCAGCACGTCGGAGTGTCGTTCCAGATCTTGGGCTTGTATGCGAGTATGGGGCATCGAATGCGTCGGCCACTTCGTCTAATGAAACTTCAGATTCATCGCTCATAGTGGTCTGCTGGCTGGGTCTTCTTGATACTGAAGGACGTGCTGTGAATGAGTCACCTCCCATATCTGGAAGCGCAGGCATTGGTGGCGGATCAGGGCGAATTGGGCGAGCGGCTGTTGTAGCTGCTCGGGAGACATGGTTTCGGTTGCCTCTTCGTTGAGCTACGGTTCTCCTTCTGACAATTGCAACTTCTGTGTCCAGATCTCTGTGCTCCTCCTCCAATACCTGCGGCTCACTTAACCCGACCTCAACGGTTATGACCCTCGTTTTGCCATCATCGATAGCATAGTCGAAATCTAGGAGAGAGATACGGCCTCCATCAACTGGATTCATGCCATCATCGTCTCCGGATAATGGCTGTCCACCGACTCCTGGGGCTACAGCCACAAGTCGCTCTGCCTGAGAATGGTCAAGGCGAGCATTGACCCAGGTCATTGCACTGACTCTGTCAAGAGAAGCAACCTTTCGTCCCTCAACGAAGGTATTCCGGGCTTTGTCGCAGAGTATTTGCCACTGTGGAGTCCTATTGATGCTGTCCCGCGGTCTGACCGATCTCAGCGATGGGGCACTATTCCGGCGTCCAAGAGGACTGACAGGTGTGCTCGTCCCGCTCTCATTACTACTATTATTGTCTCTAGCAATTGGCAATGCCTCAAGATCTTCAGGAACGCCATATATCCAAATAGCACCATTGAAACCAGAAGCTACAAGGTCACCCGATTCACTGGCTGTAGGCAGCGTACTTGGCAAAAGCCTTGAAACAGAAGCAGAATCAGGAACTGGGCCTGTGAAATAAGTCGTACCGTTGCGTAGGTCATCGATGCGTACAGCACGGAATGTCTCAAACACTCTGTCATACGTGAAAGTCCAGCTAGCTTCTCCTTCAGATGGACTTGGTAGTAGCACAGCATGGCTGCAATCTCGGCTTCCATTTGGGAATAAGATCGATGTTGTCCACAACGCACTTACACTCTCCTCAGGCAAGCCACCGCCTGGATCATAGTAAGGTGCAGTGATGACAACCGTACTTGGGTTCCTCGATTGGATCGTCGTGCCAAGAAGTTGTGTTCCGTCCTGCGAGAAGGATAATGAGTCCACAGCATAGCATTTGACTGCTCTTCTGTCTGTGCTCGTGCAACCTGGATCTAACGATGAAACCTCAACTCCCGAATCGTAGGCCGCCGCCAACACAGCACCTGTTGGTGAGAGTGCTATAGTACGAGGTGTGTGATCCAAGGCGACGGCTCGAGTGTGCTTAGGGCTGTCTCCCATTAAGTCGTAGAGGTCCACCTGGAGATCCGTTGACAGCACTGCTAGAAGAGAACCATCATCGGTAATCGTAGTAGAAGCCGGTCTCCGCAATATCTTAAGTTCCCTCTTGATCACTACCTCTGGTCCTGTGACATCTAGAACATGAATTCGAGATGAACTATAAGCTAGAACATAATGGCCTCTTGGTGAAAGGCTGAAATGGAAAGCTTCTCCTCCTGGGGCCGACGAGGAACTAACAGATGCAGAAACAAGACTGATGATTGTCTCTTTAGGTCGCAGATATGCCTCGAATAGATTTCGTTTGACTTCTCTGGCAAAGAGTCTGCGGAGCTTCGGGAGATTGCTTTCGATGGGTATAGGAATCGTATTGTTGGCGGCTACAAAAGAGGAACATCCTGATAAGTGATGGGCGTAGAAATGGGCCTGCTGAGATACCTGTCTCCACCTTGTATTCAGTATGACCAAAGATGCGAATGCATTCGGAGTAGAGAGTTGAAGGATTCTAGAGGAAGATTATCAGTGTGCAAACAGGGCCTCGCAGGGAATTCGGAACTAACTGTTCGATGATTTCCTCTGGCAGTCTTTCAAAGGCCGTACTATCCATCATAGTAGAATCCACGAGAGGTTTCTTGACATCGTCCGTGGGGAAGGAGACTTCTTCGAGTGCCATTGTCTCGACGTTTGTTTTGTTGTCCAACATTCGGATATATTCCTGACGATAGGAAGCTTGGACTTCTTATCTTCACATGGAAGAGATGAGAAAGTCGACCAGCAACAACCGAATATGTTGGGCGGCTCTGAGCCTAGTGTTAAGCTGTGTGTTCAAGTGTAAAGGCTCAAGGCTACTTCTGAGAGACCTTTTGAAGGGCGCTTCGGTCTCGTATTCCAACTGTTATGATACGCGTCGCATGTTTTTTTCTGGAAGGCCACTAGAAATGGGATCTCCTTTTAGACTGGGGTACGCTCGGCGATCATGACCGGTTCCACAAGGGGAATATACTGTACTGTACAGTAGTTGCTGTGCACGAAATCTCCCACACCACTGAGATGGCTGTTAATGAAATGTGAGACTGTTGATGAGCGAGGAGATGGGAGGATGAGGGAATAAGGGAATGAGGGGATGACGGGATGAGGAGGGGATTCTGAGACCTGGAGATGTCGGTTGTACAGTAGTTTCGGGAAGGCTGACAGAATTTCTCGTGTGGGAGTAGTTTGTTTTTGAGGGATGCCGTCAGCCAAAACCAACACGACTCATTGCCGCAATTGTGCAGGTCTAAAAAAAGATTTGGATCTTCTTTCTTTGCGCTTGGATCAGCCGGTAGGAGCCCAAGACGTACTGTACGTATAGCCAGGAACAAAGACTACAGATTCTTCATGACAAACTAAACCCTTAGAATTGTGGAAAGCTCAACAACGGCCCTTTGGTCTCGATAGGGCAGGTACTTTGTACTCAGCTACAGAGAATATGTACCGCAAGCCACTGGTTGAGCTTTGGAGGCACAAAGCTCAAAGCCATCAACAACTTGTGGAGGCTTAGAGCTTTCGGAATTGTCTTGCTTGAGCCTCTGAGATTTAAGAACTCCATAAGACTGTACCAGATTTCCGGGCGATAGGATGCGATTACTTGCATGATATATACAGTAAGACGTTGAGAAATACTGCGGCGATTACATTGCATCCAATCCTAAGATGTTGTTCGCATGGTTGAAATATGTTCGGCCGCTTTGTTGGTCTTGCATCTCATGAATTCCCTCTCTAGGACAGGTCGCCGGTGAGATGATTACTCACGCCTGAAGTGAAAGCTGGCTACTCCAAATGCACTTGTAGGAAGGCAGTTAATTTTCAGCTGAAGTCAAACATATGTATGTATTTTAGAAGTTACGGGATAAGCTGACGCAGCTTCAACTTTCGTTCTCCATTTCAAAGTCTGGTAAGTAATACTTTATTTTCAGTAAACACAGGATTGACAACTTCAACAGTATTGGCTTGACTAAATTTGAAACTAATAAAGAAATTCGTTCCCGAGTCGACGTCTCAACTCTCATCACAGTCTTGGATGATGGTTGTCGCTTGGGAGACAGTTGGGATTCAGATTTGTAAGCGCACTAACCGGGGCCATTGCCCATGCAATTCTGCGGCGATGGAAATGCTTCCACTCTCAATATCCAACGAGCTCTCCTCACTTCCATCATCACAACATGTCATTAAATGACCTCGATTATGAGGACCTCATTAAGATCCTAACAGATAGCTTCACTGTACTAGCAGATGAAGTTCAACTTCTGAGCGATCGGAAACTAATATTAGAGCACAAACTTCAGTTTGCAAAAGATAAGGTACGAAGAGGCTTTTTCATTTCCTCCGACACAGTCAAGCCCTACAGCCAAGCTTGACTGGTGTCTCCTACCCCTTTCGAATGATTAGAAACTTTAGCTCTAGATCTGGAGCTGCAAAGCGGCGACGATAGACATCCATATTACACATTCAATGACTTTTCGACCCTTACGTCCTTATATTCTTCTTCACACGCTTCGCGTCAACATCTGCTAACAATGAAGCGATGATAGTATCAACAATTGGCAGATAAGTATGCTCAAGGCGAATCAGAAGTTGCAAGCACGCTGGCCAAATTGCAACTTCCGCCGGATTTACAGCTCTCTATACCTGTCCGTGCCAGCATTCCATTGCCACAGCGACAGCATTACTCACAAAGACAAACAACAGCAGTTGCAATAAGGGACGGACGGAAGGCGGTTCAGCGCCTTGCGGTGTTGTCAGGCAGAACCGGATCCACAGTCAGTGGCAGAAGTATATCTGGAACGAGTAGTAATATGAGATTATCTGCTCGCCCAACCTCACTGTTCACCGTGCTCGAGCAAGACTTTACCGTTCCTGGGAAGAAGAGCTCCTTGCTGTGTCCCTTTGCTTCCCCGAATCAATCTGCCATGAACCCTCAACCCTCCCACGGCTCCGGCACAATCGATCGGTCGTTGACGCCGAGAGATGTCACTCCTCATCAGTCCTCCGATCCCATCTGCGCAGCCATGTATGCCGAGACCATGTCCTCCCCTCCTCCCTCCGCGTCTGGCTCTGCAGCCAAATGTCCCATCCGCTATCTAGATCAACACTCTCCTGAAGAGGTCGCTCGGTACTTTGAAACACACAAGCATGAGATCCCCCGAAGCCACGAGATATGCGTGAAGAGATATCAGAGGAACGAAGATGATATCAGGAAGTTGGATGCGAAGTATGGAAACCTTGTGAGCATGATACAGGGCTTGGGTCAGAAGCACCAACCTATGCTCCCCGAAAGCCAAGCGGAAGGAGAAGTCGAAGCGGCCGCCGAAGCAGAACGGGCATCGAATGAGCGCGTAGAGGACTGGGCTAAGGCGGTGAGCACAACTGGCATAGGAACAGATGAAGAAGAGGTAGCTCTACCTAGCGATGAAGAGGACAGAGAATCCCGCTTCGACCGCCACATGAAAGAAATCCGCGTCGGTGAATCCCCCAGTCGTCCTTGGGGAATCTCCGTCCCAATCCTCGATCCGCCTGTAGGTGAACGACCTGAATCCCCACCACCAGCACCCGTCTCCGCTGGCCACGAACCGAAACCCGTTGGAAAATGTCGGAGCCAAGCCAAAGGCAGAGGATGAGAAGCCAGCTCCTCCCCCGCAAACCCAAGAGCGACCAGCAGGCAAATGTCCCTTCCCCCACGCCACAGCCCAAAAAGCCAGAGAGGAGCCAGAACTCGCACTGCATTACCAATCACAACCTTCTTCCCCTCACTACGATACGCAACTCCCCGATCCCCGTTCCGAACCTCAACCACCTGCTCCTCACTACGTTACGCAACCTCAATACGCCACGCAACCTACCTACCAATCCCAACCAACCTTCATCCAACCCCCCGAAGGGCAGAGGATGAACAGTGGCTTCGTGCCGCAGATGATTTTCACCGGCCCCGTATTCATCGGATATCCTATGGACCAGGCTATTCAATTCATGAACCAGTACAAAGGAGGGGCTTCATGAATTTACATATGCTTAATTTGTCTTTGTTTCTGTATGTGTTTCTGATACACTTGAATTTTAGCACTGGCGTTGGGGGGCGTAGGGTTTAATTTTTAATTTGAAGTTACGATTCAAGTGTGGAATCAGCGAACGAGTCTTTTTCAGTGGAGTCCAGGAGAACGAACGCGAAAGATTGTACACATGTTTCGATAGGGCAGATTGCATTCAGATAGAACCAGAGGAATGAGTACCTAGTTAGGCGATTGAGATCGCTAATTCGTCAGCTTCTGAGAAAATGCGTTTTGTGCTCAAAACCCAACTTGAGCTATAGCAAACACAGAAGCCTTCAAATACTCAGAAAACATCATATGACTCTACGTGAGGTCTAAGCTCTCTACCCTATATATCAAGGCCACCCAAACGCCAAGCCCACAGCTGTATCCATCCCCCTTTCGCCAAATCTTTACTTGGATTCATATTTATCATAACACGTAAGATCAAATACCCCCCTCACTTTTTCAAGGTAGAATTCACGTCCCCGTTCTGAAATACATCTTCATCATCCGTGCTCTCGTCCGTGTAGCCTCTATCTCTTTCTGCCCGCTCTTCGTTATCCCATAGACTGATGTCGTCATCATTCATGAGCGCTGCGGCGTCGAGGTCCCTTTCTTCGCCTTCGATTTCCATGTCGCTATACGTTCTTTCCCTTCTCTCCTGCCCGGCTACTAGTCCTTCCCCTGTTCCAGCCTCTAATTCTGCGATCTCGAGTTCCCGAGCGCGGGCCATAGTCCGCTGGTAGATTATCCATCCAACGGCTGCACCGAGCACCGAGCCAATGATAATGGAAGCGTAGTTAATGGCCTTCGTGCCGGAATCCATCTTTCCTCCTGACTCGGCAATGCTCGCTAATCTGCTGCCGATAAAGACGTGGATTAGGAGCTTGGGGGAGACGAGAGCTGTTGCCAAAGCGAAGGATAGCGGGTGTACTGTTGGGAAAGTAGACATAGCAGCATTCGACAAGCTGTAAGGAAGTGGACAGACTCGAATCATGCAAAGAATTTTGAGGCCATCATGCTTGAGAGTCAATGCCAAGGCCTCAAATCTCTTGTCCTGCCCAACAAGTCGGTGGACATATGATGAAAGTACCGTTCTCGAAGCGATGAACGAAGCCAGGGAGCCAGCAACTGTAGCCGTTGATACAATGAACCAGCCATTCGGGAACCCGTACACAAATCCAGAGACAGTAACCGAGGTGCTGTATCCTATTAACGGCGGGAAGGCTGCAACGAACGTTAAGCACCAGAGAATTATCCATCCTCCGGGCACATCCCTCCATTTCTGCGCAGCTGGTGCTAACCATCCGAATATCCGCTCATTGTATATCAGAAACAAGATGAGAAATACGTTGGCAACGACGGCTATTGCGATGGCGAGTATCTTTTGTACCAACGTGAGGGCGTTGAAGGTTTTGATGACCTTTTTCGAGGTCGCTTTGGCGGACTTGAGGATGGCGGCCTTGTAGGTTTGGGGTCGACTTGATTGTGAGTAGGGAGAGTTGGTTGTTCGGCGACTGTTTTGGGAGATTCTGCGAGACCATGGAGGGTGGATAGTATGCTCTGGGGAGGGGGATGGCGAGGGGGAGATGGGTAGGGCGAGGGCTTTCGCCGTCGAGTTGTAGTCTGCTGGCATGACGGAAATTTATAGCCGTGGACAAAGCGGGAATAGCTGCAGCTTTTGCGGATGGGTTGGCGGATGGGTTGGTGGAGTGGAGTGGTGAAGTTCGGTGACTATATCAAGGGAATCATGGGGTTTTGGTAATGAAGAGAGGTATGAAAGGCGTGAGTCGTTGGATTGGTGTTTGAGGTTGCTACAGTTTGGAGCCCGTGCTGACTGCGAAGGCGAAACGAAATGTGGAGTGAATTAAGAACGATGCGCTTAATTGCGAACGAAAAACGTTACCGTATTGCAAAGATAGATACGGCAAATCCATGCGAAGTTCAAAAGAGCCTACTACACCTGAACGTGGTGTTCATGGAGGTTACAAGAGGGTTCGAGAGAGGAGGCTTAGACATCCTTCTGTAGCCCTGCCTCACTCAAGGTTCTGGCAGTCTGACGTATTTTTAGAGTTCCCAGCGAGCTTTGGTGCCGATTAGAGAGCATGACAGTTAAGCACGTGAAAAACGCTTCAACCAGAGAGTGGGTAATGGAGAAGAAAGGGTTTGTTGAATTGGAAACTATTTTAGCATAGCTTAAATTCGCAAATTATGTTTATTCGGTTAGTTAGGAAGGAAGTTTTGGTCAGAAATGATGGAAATTAACTGCTGTCACGGGGATCTTCTCAGATTCTGTCAAGGATCCACAAGGATCTGAGTTTTGTTGCACATCGCACTTTTTGCGCCTGTCGTCTGCCTCGCGTTGCGCCTGTTTACGCTTACTCGGCGGTTGGTTACGAGGGAAGTGCTTGGGGGAAAGAAACTGAAAATGAGGGTTAAAGACAACTGACTAAAAGCTTTTTCCTAGAGAGCTTGGGAATCTTATATTGTAGAAATAAAATAGTGTATTTTGAGGTAGTCAATTTCTGAAGGACTGGGAGCGCTTTTAGGTTTAAGT
This sequence comes from Bryoglossum gracile, assembly GCA_037952635.1. NCBI lineage: Eukaryota > Fungi > Ascomycota > Leotiomycetes > Helotiales > Bryoglossaceae > Bryoglossum > Bryoglossum gracile. Next base: position 72,958 of record JAPZPB010000152.1, on the reverse strand, counting down.
TGTCCTCAATTACCTATGCTCGAGTACGGTGAGTAGTGCCATGAGGACAAATCAATGCACTTGATTATTGAGTTATATCTTCCGCCACGTCAGCTTAAATTTTTTTGGAGTAGGGTGCCGAAGCTCTAAGACCATTTTTTGAGTTGAAAATAAAAATCGTTTTACTCAATTGAACTGAGTGCTTGGTATATGGTGCGGTAATTAGCGCATGCTTTACCAGCTATGCCTGGGATCAATTATGTAAGATTACTAGCTCACAACTTAACGAATTGCCCTCTTCCTCGTTGGATGTAGCCAGATTTTTCTGATATATTTGTTTTTTTCTGGGAGATTCAGCAACCCCGACCAAGCTCGTCACCCTTTCACTTTTCCAAAATCGTGGGTTGAGACACTCTCTACTAGGAAATTTGATCGTAGCTAGGAGAACAATTCTTCAAGAGCTTGGTTGGGGAAGGACGTTGCAAGAGCTATTGTCACTACTCAGCGTGTACCTGAATGTTTCTAAAATCCGAATACTTATATTCAAGTAAACAATCAACTCTACTTCAATCATTAAATTGTTCTCAATATTCGATATAATCTGAGCATTCAAAGGCTCAGAGTCAGCCTGGGTAGCAAATCGAGTTTGGGTAGTATATCAGTCGTTAAATAAGCAATAGCAGATTCTCTTGAATCCTGTATTCTAAACTCAAGCAGCTGAAAGAAATAGCTTCATCTTAGGGGTTCCACGTTAGATAGCGACACAGAGTAGGAAGCAGCTTGAGAAATCGTGTACTCCAGCACCGTTCATCTTTTAATGGCCGGCTCTTATCAAAGTTCTTGAAATATCTTGCTTTCTGAGAAAACTCATGTCGGCCTGAGAGAGAAGATAGGAAATTCGAAGAGAAAAGCGTCTTAGGCTAACCGATCACCGTTGTGAAAGGAGCCGGCCCAACCCAGGCCCGAAGCATTCACAGAAACAAGTACTGTAGAGACTGAGAATTTTTGGAAATAGGACTGCCTTGAAAACCCAAGAAGCCATGCACTCTTTTGACAGCTCGAAATACTGAGCGAGACCAAGTGAAATCGTATATGCAGATATGAAAGGAATCACTGAGACATGAAGAACGAGAGAATGCTACAATTTACCCCCGAAAATCCATGGTACGGAGGCGCTTTCTCGATGCCTAGTACATTGCCTGCTGGTGACAAGGCAAGGATATTGCGTCGTGTAGTTGGACCTCGTATAGTACACCTGCAGTCAGATCTAACAGCTCCGTGCAAGATGCCACACTAGTAAGCCAATTATAAATCTGTCAAGATATGTAAAAGTCCTCAATAATCAGGACTCAGCCATGGGTAACAGGACTTGTTGCTTATTTTTGGGGTTTGAGGTGACATTGGCAGCAGAAGAGAAGAAGGCTTCGTGAATTTACAAGTACTTGATGCACGTTCCACAAGGGGCAGGCCGGGGCCGGTGCTCGGTCGTCACGTGGAGAGCACTCCTTTGAGCCATCACACTGGTTTTGATAATAGATATGAACCTTACAATATTCACTCTATTCGCTGCCTTATAAAAGAAAACAAGTATTTCTCTCGGTTTCTGCAAACCCCAATAAAAAACCGGAGACGCCTTGTTAGCCAATCACTACTCGACGACTTACTTACCAAGTTAGCCTGTCACCCCTGACCCGCGACGAGCAGCCAGCAGCCTCACCTGAACCTCTCTTCCTCTGCCACCTCAACCTTCACCTGCCCGCCCTCTGCATTTCCCATGTTACATTCGGCCCTCAAGTCCACAATGTAAGAGCCTGGTGCTTTGCTGTCGCCTTGCCCTTCCAGTTACTCTTGCACCTGTTCTTGCTCGTTTGTCATCGCCCCATCAGCTTATTATATCCGCCGAGCAGCACGCTCTTTCCTCAGCCCGACCTAAGCCTCCCATCAGCAACGCCCTACCCGCTCTACCAAGACGTTTCTCTCGTTATCATCGCATTTCATAAAGTCCAACATCATCCTCGGCAGCTTAATTTTCCCCGCAGAGCAAAACCGACTCACCCATCATGGTGTCCGACGAGACCTACGAGACCTGCTTGCCCTTGCTTCAGAATGCTGAACTCGACGATGAGGAGAGAACCGACAAGTTGGAGGAGTTACTCAAGACAGAGACAACACTAACCGGCACTGCACTTGAAAATTCTGTCCTGGATGTCTTATGGAGATACCGAGAGTCGACGACTAATCCGACGTCACCCCCTCCAATGCGCCATACCGTATTACGTCGTCCATCTCCAGCTCCATGGCCAATACCTCGAGGTGGTGCAGGCACTCCAGTCTCTTCCTCTCCACGTCTGGGTGTTAGCCCACTTGCCCCGCCAGGTTTTGTTCCTCAATCTTTCAATAGAGCAAAGTCCTCCACGGCCTCTCCCTTCACTTCACCCCGCCCTTCACCCCGACTTGCTTTTTCGAGTCCAGCAATACCCCATAGCCCGAGCTTAAACGCATACGAATTCCCAACTGATACTAGCCCAGCACAAGATATATACGGAGACTATGGGAGTGAGAATGTAGATTGGCTAGTGAATGATGAGGGGGGAAGTAATACGTCTTCCACTGCTGGCGGACAGAGCGGTCTCAATGCGGCCGCTGCCGAATATATTCAACCACAGCAGTCAGATATGAGCCCGTACGACATGCTCCGGTCAATACTCGGCCCTTCCAAGTCAGATGAAGAGATCGAGGCTGCTCTTGCGGTCCATGGATATGATTTAAGTGCAACTATAATGACATTCATGGAAGGACAGACTGGCGATCCAGCTACCCTCCAAGCCCAAGCCACTGAAGTAAAGAACGCCATCCTAATTGGCAAGTCTATGACTGCAGATGTACCCCGCCCGATCACACCGGCAGGTCAGCAACGTAGCTCTACTGTTTGCAGATTCTGGCTCTCGACGGGGCAATGTCTTAGAGCAGACTGCAGGTTTAGCCATGACTTGAGCAATCATATCTGCAAGTAAGTGTGATTTACAGATTTGTTTCCCTCGCATGCTAACCGGTCTAAAAGATACTGGGTGATGGGGAGCTGTCTTGCTGGCGAAACGTGTGTTTTCTCCCACGACCCTTCCCATTTCTTGAATCGGCTTTCTCTTGACGAGAGTAGCACACCCCCACTCCAAAATGCCCAACCAAGTTTCCAGTTTCAAGATTTCGGCGCTTTCCCTTCTTTAGCACCATTACAGGACCAGTGGCCCAGCTCATATCAATCCTCTAGCGCTTTCAGCAACTATCAAGGAGCAAGCTTTACTCCCCCACCAGGCTTCAACAAAGGCCTTGGGTTACAGGGGTATGCAAGTGATGGGTCGAGTCAGAGATCACGACCAAGTAGCCGGCATCAAGCTCGAGGATCTGAGCCAGCGGCTCCTGCGCTGGACGATACAGAAGCGTTTCCTTCTCTTGGTGCAGTCACTAGTAAGGGTGGCAAGAAACACCATGGAAAGAGAGGTGGTCATGGACATAATCACAAAGAGAACAGTACCCCTAGCTCCTTGGCTGAAGTTGTCAAGATGTCTCCATCTCCCGGTCCAGGGTTGATGCGACAAGACCTCAAGAAAATGGGACGCAATGGTAGCTCTACCAGCATTCGCAATGGGGAGAACAGCGTCGCGGCAACGGCAATCCCCAGCCCACAACATGTTCCTTGGTTGGAAACTGGGGAGAGAGCCAATAAAGCATACCTCAAAGCCAGACAGGATGCTATTAAGCACGGTGGCTTGAGGAACAAATTCCTGCAAAGGTAAGACTCAAAATACCCAAACCGTTTATACATCGCTGACCCAAAGCAGTGCAGCTCAAGCTTGGAACCGCAACGATGCCCGTGCAGCCAAAGCCCTCAGTCTTCGTGGTCAAAGTGAGAACGATGCCATGCGCAAAGCCCATCGAGAAGCAGCTCGTGAGCTTTACGAAGAACGCAACAAGAATAGCTCCTCAAGCGCCGAACTCTACGTCGACCTCCATGGTCTTCACCCCGAAGAAGCAGTTGAGTACCTCGAAAAGGTGCTCCTAGAAAACCAAAAAGAGACCCGCCCTATCTACGCCATCACCGGCACCGGCCACCACTCTAAAAACGGCAAAGACAAAGTCGGCAAAGCCATTCGCAACTTCCTCAATGAGTGGCGCTACGCTTACCGCGAGTTCTCGGTCCCTGGGGACCGGAACAATGTCGGTGGTATCCTAGGTATCGATGCTCGATCCTGGGACAAGACTCTTACTCGCGAAGGCGCGACTGCTACTCCTGAGGTTGAGAAAGAAGAAGAAGAAGTGGATATCTTGAGTCAGGGCCATGAGATTGGACAAGGAAAGGTTAGGTTGCTGGTTAGGGATCCGCCGAAGGGACCGAATGGGTTGAGGTGACGGGAATAGATAGGAGAATAAGAAATAAATTAGTAAAACGTCGTTGATCAATGGTGAACTTGTCACGATATGCAGCCTGGAACCTGGTGTGAAACAACTGGAAACCAGAGACCTAGATGTGGCTTTAAATGAATTATCTGTCTGACAAATATCGATTTTCCCTCTGGATCTCAAAATTTATTTCACTTCGGCTCTCCACTTGAGCCCTCCACTCCAATTGGCCCGAGTCGTCACCCCTATCAATCAAATGTCACTCCAAAGGAGCCAGCCGATTTGGCAGTGCTCATAAAGCCACAACAGCACCCCTCAACAAGTCCATACATAACGTAAGCTAGGAAAGCGACAACTGAAAAGCTAGTAATTTGGAATAGACAACTTGGGAAAACATAGAGGCTCCGCTGGGAGGTACGCTTGCCGCAGCAAACGCCAGGAAGAAACGCAATATAAGTAAGTGGAGCGAGAGAAAGGAGGCTTGAGGGAGAGCACGTCAGGGAACACGTCACAGTCACAGAGAGAAAGGGGTATCACATTCTGATTAACGCTCGCGCCGTGCCCATCTATCATACACATCTGGTTGGGCGCAGTACACAGTAGTACATTTGAAATTCCCCCCACATCACCGCCGCTCTACCTTCCCCCAACTCTCCTCTCAAAATCATAGATCACTCTTTGTTTGCATGCTCTCGTGCCTGCACGCCTATGTACACGTATTAAGTGCGCTCATTCCACAACCCTAGAATGAACATCGATTCTTTCGCAACCCCACCAAGTATCGTATTTCCTATTTCAGCCCTAAAAAGGTCGACCACCACCCAGCATAGCAGTCGCCCGTCAAAAGATCGTAAGAATCGAAGAAAGTTTGCAAAGGTAGTAGAGTCAACACGAGACGCTAGAGAACGCCCCCAAATGACAGATAGTCAATTCCAACGCCAGCCAGATCCTAAGGCTTTGGACAACGTTGAGTTTAAAATTCGAGTAGGAAATCTGCGCTTCCTTTCAAAATGAGGGAGAAGGATTTATGTTGTTGTGGGGTAAAGGCCCCGGCTTAACACCTGAAGGGCTTCTTGCCGCTGCCCTTCGAGTCATTACTTCCTGCCTGGCTAGTGCCTTGCATGGCGCTCATGGCTCCGGCAATCGCAACTGGGCTTTCTCTTCCTGTGACGCCGGATTGTCTGCCTCTTGGCTGAGGTAGGAGACTCACTCGTCGGTTTACAGTGAGCGAAGAGGCAGGTCGAGGTGGCTTAGCCACGGGACTGCCACCGAGCGCACCTGAGTCTGAAGATTTGGGTTGCATGGAAGCACGGCGGCTGGAGTTGAGTGCAGACATAGAAGATTGGGTGGTTAAGAGACGGGGACGGCCGGCGGGTAAGGCTTGGGAAAGAACTTGTTGGGAGTAGGGGCCGGAACTGGCGATACTGTCGCGGAAAGCGAGACGAGAAGCCGATTTGCGGGAAGGTGTAGTTTCGGGCATCGATGAGGAGGTGTTGTCGCGGCCGAGAGGAGAGCGGAGCGGGATCTTGGAATCGCTTGAGCGGTTTTGGTGGGCCAATGGAGGTCCCGTAGGTTTGGCGTGTGGACTGGGGGTTGTGAGGCTTAGGGGCTTGAAGTTATGGCCGATCATTGTGCCATTGGTGTTGACACTTGCATTCCACTTTGGTCTACCATCGGGGTTGTGAGTTAAAGAAGGTCGGGGGAGGCGGTTCTGAGTAGGCGTAGCGGTGCTCTGTCGAGCCATAAGAGATGGAGAGGCGCGGCCAGGAGTAGATTCACCACTAATACTTGAGAGACGCTTTGATAAAGGCTTTCGAGGTACTTGGCTGGTAGCATTGCCAGACATGCTAACAGTTCTTCTGTTTCCAGGTTGTGGTAGGCCGCTCTTGCTCGCGGAACGAACTTTGCCATTCTTCAAAGGTGTCGCTGGATCAAGTCCGCCGCTAAGACCAGTCATAACCACAGATGAAGCAGGCGAGCTTCCAGGTGTGTCGTATAGACTTCCAACAGTGGAGCGGTCATTAGAGAGCATGCTTGAAATCGAATCTCGAAGCTGCTGACTCCTCCTATCGGCGTTTTGAATCTCCTCGATGGTAAGATCAAGCTCGTGCATTTGTTCTTTCAGAGACTCCCATTTGCGTTGCATTTCCGAATGCAACCGCAAAATCTCCCCGTTGACAGTGAGTCGATCCTTGACACCTCGTTCAATGATAGATAATACCCTCTCAATAGCCGGACCATAGTGAAGCTTCTTGGCCTCATAGCTCTCAATCTTCTTTCCCATCGAAGGGGGGTTCTCTAATTGAAGACCTGCCTCCACAGACTCCTTGAGCTTGACTACACTTCGCTCAACAGACTCGTACATCTTCTGAGCTTGACGTCCAGCACCTCGAAAGACAAGTACCCAACGGTCCTCGCCCAGCTCTCGTCGTAGGGACTCAGCATCCTTCTCTAGTTTCTTCCAGCTGCTCTCCAGCCCTGCTCGTCTCGTCTCAAGCTCCTCGCATGCTGATGGGAAGATGTTGTCTGCTCTGTAGTGGAATGTCGATAGTCTCATCGGGAGGAAGTCTAGGGAAGCTCGTAATGGTTGCATTCTAGCAAATAATGCCAACAAACTCGAGTCGTCTTGGACCATGACTGCCGGATGTGGCGAGTTAGGGCTGAGTGGGAAAGAAGTTGCCGCACTGAATCTGTTGCTGGCATGGATCCTCGTTTTAGATGGCGGAGTCTCCTCAACGATGGTTTCGAGTTCGTTGATATCAAGTCCTCCATCCCCAGCATCCATCAACGACTTGTGTCTCTTCTCCTCCATCTCAAATACCAATCGAATCAGAACATCCATTTCGTTGCCAATATCGCCCAGCACTATATTCCATAATTCCTCCCACTCCATGGCAATCTCAACCGAGTTCTTGACGCCCTTGAGTGTACTCCTAATCTTCTCCCACTCACGGAGGATTGTTTCCATTTGCAGGACCACCTTCTTAAGCTCATCACCAGAAACCGTGGCAATATCACCCCGGCCTTGCAGAGACTCGATTGCTGAGACGTAGACATTAATAAGTTCTTCAAACCTCACAATAGCATTGTCGACCTCAGCCAGGCCCTCTCGTCCCCCGGCTGCAGCCCACTCGACGTCATCTTCGCCGTCCAATCCAGAGACCACCTCGGATGCCTTTGAGATCCAACTTCGGATTTGCTCTGCAGCTCCCATTAGTGCCTTTGACGCGGCTTTGGAGGTTGGTATAGCTGTGACTTTGGTAGATAGTAATTCGGCATCAGGCAGCTGCAACGAAGTTAATTGAGCAAGTTGGTTGGCAAACGAGACTCGAGATAACGTGTAGATCGACCCTGCCCTCTGCAAACCAAAGGGATTGAAGTATGAAGAGGCATCGCCAGTAAATTCGTTCGGGGTAGTTCCGCTAGGGGGTGTGTCTTTGGGCAGCGGCGGCGGAGGTGTTTCCTCGTCCGGAGGAATGTATCTCTCAATATGTGCTTGTTTCGTCTCCGACATTGCCTTAGTCCCATTTCCATTTGTGTGCTCTGGCAGACGGTACTTCTGCGAGTCCATATCTACGTGTTCTGCAAATGTGGCCATTGTTCTGTCGTCAGAGCCGGCGACTGAATCAGGCCGACGTGTTCCACCTTCAAAAACCCTCGAATCACTAGTCGTGAAATCGTTGTAGCTGCCACCCGTCACCTGCGGTGTAAGGTGCCCACTTGTGCCACTCCAAGCTCTTCCTCTGCGCGTTAATGTTGTGGAAGCTGTGGAATTGGCGAGATGTATGGTGTCGAGTTTGTGAATTTGGTCCTCTGGTATGCGTCCGATATTCTCGTGCGAAGGTGACCTTGAAGCTGAGTTCGAGGAATCCTTCCCGAAGCCCAGAGCCTTTAGACGAGCAGCAAGGCCAGGCGAAGGCTTGCGCGCTTGTCGAGGTTTTCTTGAGTCCTGATCTGGTGTTGGTGAGGTCGAGGAAATCGGTTGCTGCACGTCGCTGGAGCTTGAGTGTTCTGACCAGGGCCTACCCGTTAATAAGTCTGTTCGCGAGAGAGCATCGCGCAGAGCGGTCATTGGGCCAGAGTCGATGCAGGCAGAGTGAATGTGAGTGTGGGTGTGAGTGTGAGTGTGGATGTGAATGTGAATGTGAATGCGAATGTGAATGCTTTTTGGAGAGGGGTCCTGGATTTGGGGGGGTTTGTTAGGAAACTGGTTGTGGTGGTGGTGGTCGTGGTGGGTGATGTTACTTTCGGGTGCGAGGGATATGTGTAGGCGCAACAGAGGGAGTCTCACAAGTTTCGGTGCTTGTGCCTAGCAGTAATAACTCGTAAGTAATGACAAGAGCCCTGCTGGTGCACTGGAAGTGCCTTGGATTTTGGTGCCTTGTAATGCTGAACTCTGGTAACGAGCCGCAAAAAAGGGAGCTGCTGAAATTTGGTGGGTTCGTTTGGTACGGGTCCTACGGGAGCAAAGCTTCGGACGAGCCGCGATGATACTCTGCAGCGGCAACGGACCGGGAATTAAAAGTAGTTTTAATCTATTCTGTTTGCTGGCTGGAGAGCGAGTGGGGGGGTTGGTGGTGATGTTTCGCACATAGCATCGCGAGGACCTCACAGAAAGCCAGAAGAGCTGTACGCTGTTGTATGGTTATACTAAGAAGGGCCTTATTTAAAGAAGATGACGCTTGGAGATCAAAGTTGTATGGGTGTATGGTTGTATGGTTGTATCCCCTCCGCTCCACTGTGACGAACTGTGAAGGGATCTAATACATGTTTCACCCCAAGGAAGGATACAGAAGATGGGTTGACGTCTCAATCGTGCCTGCCCCAGGTTTTCAAAGACTCTCCGATTTGGTCTTTCTTGGTACAGTAAGGAGTGTCTTGTATGCCTTTGAATCTTGAGCCTTTCCTGAAGGAAGCGCATGTTATTTTGTTTCTGTGGCGTTCGCGCTCCATGTTGTTCCAGGGACCTGGATGCAGGGGAAGGGGGAGTCAAGAACCGTGCTGCACCAAGTGCCGAGTCTCAGGTGAACCCAGTGTGGAGCTGTAATGTACTGTACAGTCCATGTACGAAGGTACTGTACTTGTAAGGAGGTATACAGGTCGATTACGGAGGTGTAATATAAACAGGGGCTATGCAAATCAGAGACAGTGATCAATCAGTCGAGCCGTTTTTGAGGACCTGACATACGTGAACACCATTTACCCAACTGTTACACTTAATTCGTAAGTGCTTTGCTTACTTGAACTCCCCGAATTTCGGCATGGTACGTAACTAGGACTGTACTGTACGGTACGGCACCTAAAATGGAATGGTTGGGATTAAAGTGCGCTTTGCTATTGAGGAGAGGAGAACAGTAGATCGCCTGTTATTGGGATTGGCTTACCTGATTCAGATCTAGGACAAATACTCGAGCTTCTCCCATCTGTGCTTTGACCTGTTTGTGCTTTTAGATATCTCCAAGAATTCTTTTTTCTCCGAAGCGCTTATGGCTTGTTCAGATGGCCTTGAACTCTCTTTGGGTTCAAGTTCGTTTGCGCAATAGTTGTGGCGAGAGCGCGGCCCCAGTATTGTGTCTCTACTATCCGGTTGCTTCTCCGAGTCCAAAGTAATTACGCCAGTCTTTCATTCTTCTTCGACAACCAAAGCGTTTCTAAATATCAACAGATCCAGTTACTAAAACCGAGTTGACTAAACCTTTTACAGAGCTAGGTTCCAGAGACAAGCGTCTGGTGCAAGCTCTTAGCCCAAGTGGCTTCACAATGAGGGGTACTGATCTGAGTTACGATATGCTCGAACCGCGAAGTTTCACAAGCCAGGCACTATCTTTTACTCTATTAAACCACATATTTGACCAGGTTCTGCGAGGGCAACTGTTCAAAGATCAAGTGCATGCCAGGGGAGAAGGCGAGCTCTTGGCTGAGCTGGCTCAAGTGCCCAACTATGAGGTCAGGTATACACTCCCGAGTTGCAATATTCTTGAACAACGCATCTCATACCCTGAAGCGTATCTTATCTTGTTACACCACCGACTTTCGGTCAATTCTGCAGATTTTGCAAGGGCTGAAGCTCTCAGCTGCGGTGGAGCATTACCCCGCAGTGCCTTGTGTTCTCGTGGCTAGCATCCATGCCTTCACTCTTTCGAAGTTTGTCACACTTGATAATTGCAGTCTTTCTCTTCACTTCAACGGGTCTGGCAACTTTTGACTCTCTTGTAGCTAAAAGCAGTTTCTTTACATGTACAGAAATTTCCAGGTCACTCCCTTTGAAAATTAAGACCTGAAGTTGGAATTAGTTTACAAAAGAGGTAAAAAAGCAAAAGGTTCAGAAAGAATAGGCACAAGTCATAGGTACCAGGAAAGTTTCGTATAGTGTACTGTTAAAATTGTGATGCCAATTGCAAGTCGTTCACTCGATGGATTTGAATTAGTGGCAAGAGCTGTTACCCAGTCAGCCGGCTCCACTGGTTCGTTCGTTACACTTTGAAATTTTTGCAACTTATTCAATTGCGGATATCCTTCAAAAGTCCTCAGCCTCAAATTTACATTTTTTTTTCTAAAATCCTCCACATATATTTCCCAATTGTCCCTGCCACCAACATCAGCGTACCTCGTCCTCTTTTGAAACAAGGAGTGTGAAGAGAACTTATCTCATAGACTTTCCCTTTTCATCCCACTTAATTACGACTTCTCGACTACTTATTCCCCTTTCTATCTAGACCCTAAACTGCAGACTCCAACGAAGAGCACGTTCCCCTACCAAACAAAAATATATTCATCGTTTGTAAGATCAATCACCTCCTTAGTTCTGAGGGTATCGTCTCGGAGGATTCACTCCCATTTACGACATCTTAGTTCTGGTTTTCGTTCTTCATTTTGTCGTAACTTGATGATTATTTTGACGAGTATTTTTGATATATCCAGCAACCAATAGGGGCAACGAAAATTGTACCAGCCAAGTTCACACTCCCCGTGCCACCAATGCCACCCAAGGGGAAGTCCAAAGTCATACTCTCTGAAGAACGACCTGTTTGCATTTATCCTCCTGGCAGTGACAGTTCTTAAATTTTGCTGCACCCGGTCTTCATGCATTTAGAGTCCAGAGGCAGATTCCATGAAATATTTTCCAGAGATGGCAAAATATTATGAGGGTTTCAGCTTCCGAGACACTTTGCAAGATATTCAAGCCCTTAACAAAGACAAATCCTTTGATATTTATCAATATTTGTGAGTTCATAAAGGGACCCTTGTCTTATTTCCTCTCCGACAAAGGCACGGTCTCTAAACACTCGCTATGGTTCGTCTCTCTGGCAATGCTGTTGGAAAGTTGCCAAAAATAAACACGTATAATACCTCTGCATCCCATTTCTCAATTCCTGTTCTTCCATACTTCTCTCACTGTTCACTTGCAGGTCCTGAGGTTCAGGACTTTTAATTTATAACAACACAATCACTCTCCCTTCTTGCGCTTTACAGAAAATAAACTTCCATCATCATGGATTCCAATCGTGAGAATGGCCATGCATTACTCTGCCTTAATGAAAAACTTGATGCCATAGAATTCGAACTCCATCAGGTTCTTGCAAGGTGGGGCATCGCGGTCAATGATTGCAGAGATGACGACGTGGATGCAATCGATACCGCACACTTGGGCATTTCTCGGGATGTGATGGACAAGTTTGAGTCTACTGAGGCAGAAATTGCTGCATTGGTGGAAGGGCAAAGAACAGGAGCCCCACCTAGTTCGGTTTATAAACTTGATAATCATCTTAGGAATGATAGCTATTCTGATATGGAGTACTACAACAGCGACATCGAGAGCAACTAAAAATACTAATTGTATGAGAAAGTTGTCTGGCTGGCCGAAGAGCAGAAGCAGACTCGGCTCGCAACCATCAACGTACTCTTAGTACATGTTGAATCTTTACCTGTACATCAATGCCGCGCTATCTGTGACATACAATTCGGTGTAGCTGAAGGTGACTTAGCACTATAGGCACTAGTCATATTTCCTTATGCTCTCAACCATTCTGAGGCATTTTAACATGTTTGTCTTATTAATCTGCCTGGGTTGGTTCCCAGGTACGATCCTGTGAAAGAACTTTACTAGATGGAGTTGGTGGTAAGTAGCAGTGCCTCTCTCTCCCCTTCCTCACTCCCCTCTATAGACTTCATTATAACGAATCGAGATTCTGAATATATTATAATTAGAAAATAATACTACTACTTTCCGTAACCTCAACGGTTTTTTAATAATCAATTCCTTAGTCAAATGACACCGCTCCGTTCTCGCTTAACCCCTTTTCGCTAGCGAGATATATGCCACCCAACATGCAAAAGACACACGAGAAATGCTGTGGGAATTCCGGAGACTTGACTAACTAGTAATCCTGACAATAGTTCTTTCTTAGTCACGATAGGAATTCCATTGCTGTCTTGTAAATATTCGGCCAGGTCTCCATTGCCACGTTTGGTACAGGGGTAGTGAAGTTGATGTTTCCAAGCGCAGCGAAAGGCGCCGGGGACATGCGAGCTGCTTCCCCTTGGGCTATGCGTATATGGGCTGGATTACTCTGATTATTTTGAAAATTTCTAATATAGTTTTCTATTTCGATACCTGAAGACTTCTATTATAAAACTCCTAGTGAATTATTCTATACCGACCTCCGCGGCCTATAATATCTAAACGCGAGAACTGTACCTGACGCATTGCCTGAAATTTCACTTTTCCACTCTCAATTCTCAATTCTCAAGAATGATAGCGACTAGAATTATAACAACCAATTTCCAAATTTAGACAGACGGAGAACTAGTGAAAAACTACATCTCAACATGCGTAAACATCTGGAACGAGAACCCTCCCCAAACACAGGAGAAATCAACTTATGAACCAGCGATCTCCACACCAAACACCGCTCTCAATATTCGCCAAACTGCGACCGCGTACCTGTCAATATCGAAAACCTCCGTGGACATGTGAACACGCATACGCCCCTGGCCAACAAGGATTCCAAATCAGCTCTCTGCACCCCTCCATGAAACCAGACGACTAGAACAACCCCTCAATCGTCAAATCTTCCTCCCTAGCCGATTTCCCCACTTTAATCTAAAATATCATAGGAATACCCTTCGTCTGCTCATGTGAATACCACATCAGATGTAAGTCTACTCGTCCCGCCTCTCTCTCCCTACTTATCGACGAAACGCCCTCATCTGCTCATCGCAGTTCAACGATATTGTGATAGGTAAAGTGGAAGTCCCGAATGAAGACAAGACCGAGAATTTTGCCGCCGAAGGACCGGGAGGAAGGGGGTCGGACAGCCATGAGTCGTCTTTCTTGGAGGGATAAGGGGTTAATGAGGTGTTGTTTTCTGGATTTTTGATGAATGGGATTGTAATTAGGCGTGTGAGGGTGGGGTGATGAGGTTTGGGGTGCTGTATACGAGTTTTTTATAGTGAAAGGGAGGAGGGTGGAGGTAAGGCTAGGGTGAATGGTGAGGTTAGGAGTTTTTGTGTTTTTTTTCAGCGGGTTGGTGATACCTGTTTTGCAGTTAGCTGCAATCAATATCCTCGCTTAGGCTCTGGAGATATTCGAATCATCGAGATTTGCCTTAGAGAAATCTATTCGCCTTTCTTCGCTTTGATTTTGCATTGTTTAAGCTTTGCTTTATTCGAAAATATCCGCCTCGGCACTTCTTTCTTCACCTTGTAACGAGAATAAAGTAGCAGTATCCTTGAGCAAAGTTTCTGCTTTTGTTCATTGTTGAGGTTGAAACTTTTTGTAAAGGTTCTACTGTCATCTAAAGAACACCTACCGTTGACAGCTATTCTTTCATTAGGCTTGCAAATTACAAGTATAAAGCATTTACTATTCCATGAAAACTAACTTTAAAGGAAAGTCTCAACCTCACAATAAGCTCTCATACCAAGCCTTTTTCTACTTCATATATCATCTTCTTCATACAAGCCAAAATAATCCTCTCAACAATGTACCCATCCAGTAAACTTCCTAAGCCAGAGCCGGTGATTATTTTTACCATGATATCGACTTTGGTGGATACCTGTGTTGGTCTTAGCAATGCTTATCTAGAAGGAAATCTCATCGACCTCGAAAATCCCGACTTTGATTCTCCAGCCACTTCCAAGGATCTCAAAAACATGAGATCTGCTTACTGCAGGCATGCCGAATCCTGTGCGCGATTTGAAAGTCGACTCTCACGTCTCCTTTTCGACCCTCCAATCGATATACCCGAGCCTTGTAAGGAAATAGATGCGGTCAAGCTTCACCTGGGTGTGACAGGTACTATCATTGAACTACGGCTGAAGTGTGAAAAAATAATGGTACAAGATCTGCGAGCTGCCAGGGACTCATACAATGGGAGTTTTCCATCTTCGATTGAGCAGCTGAGTAATCTTATGGAATCTTTCCAGAAGCATAAGCTGGCTTGTACGGGACTGATGTGGTATATCGAAGAATTGGAGCCAGTGGTTTGCGAGAGGGAAGGCAGCATTGCATTGATATGTCCTCCGGTTATCACGGTCACAACTGTTCCGGAGACAGCTCTAGTTAGCAACGATGTTGAAAAATGCAGAGCAAACCAGTATCTTCAGATTCCCAAAAGCGAAGATACTTCGGCGCGGCGTGCTCGGTGGCGAAGGTCACACCCTCGGAGGAAGTCGATGCAGCGGATTACAAACTGAGGGATGAGCGTCAGGTCTGCGAGAATAAGTGCGGTAATAGAAAAATTAAGAAAAATTAAACATCTGCAAAGTGTATGTATACTGGGTCGCTGATTTTCCCGGCTGTGCTGTAAAATTGCGGGGAAACAGAGCGGCTGCCAGTGGAAGCTTCCCACCTCCCCCACCTTTGAAGATTTTATATACCTAACCCCCAATCTCGGGAATTCAAAGTGCTCATGGAAAAGCCTCTCAAGAATGGGGAGATAGAGTATACAGCTAGAGTGGATCAATTTCTAAGATGTTGGAAACCATGTTCAGGTGGAAAACAGCTTTCAAAATGACAGAATCTAATGGGTTCGAGTTCCAAGACATCTGACCGTGTGAAAGTGGCCCCCTCAAGCTTTCACAAATATTACCCTGAGGATTTTGAATTTCAAACATTCCCCTCTAGCCCAACAACTGTAGTTTCTGCATGACTAAATGTCCTGATACCCGTTCTTGTAATCTTTAACTGACTCTTGCAGTTGGGATCCGGACACGCAATAAGTCCATCCGACGTCATCCAGTCGTTCCCATGTGTTTTCCGTTGTTTGGCAGCCAGTAGTGGTAGCACCGCAGCTGAAAACTTCATGTTAGGGCTGAAAAAGTAGAAGAGTAGGGCGTTGGGGCTGTATCTGAATCGGGTGTCGCATTGAGAGATTGGAAATATCCATACCGAGACTGTAGATACTAATCCCCTGACCGGCGGGTAGATGCATCATCTCTCCTTGCAAAGTAAAGTAATCACCCTCTTTGGCACCGCACATAATTCTTTCCCCGGGAGGGATGACAACTTCCACCCGGATGTCGTAGAGTTCGAAGGAGTCGTCGGAAGGCATCTCGAGGACGGGATTGAGCATGTTCCGACGGAATGAGGCACTACGGAAGATAAGGGGATTGAGGAGTTGCTGTATTCGTGAGGAAGACTTATTGCACCCAAGAATTGAACTCGAGAGTGGAGAACGCGGGGGCGGCTATGGCGATTGTCCCCGGCGTTCAAAGATACCAGCCATATCGCTCGTGATTCGTGTGCCCCACCCAAATATGCTTTGTTGGAATTGCCGGTCTATTATTGAATATCGGTTCATGAATCTTCAGGCATGAAGACACCGTCGTTGATCCGAAAGCCCACGTCGGCGAAAATCGACTCCCAGACTTCATTGTCTGTGAATGTGTAATTGCCAAAATCGCCTTGATAGTTCATACCAGTCTCATGGTTCGCCGAAAGCGATCCGTTCGGTAGGGATTCAACATCGCCTGGAGCAGGACCATCTGGAACCTGAGTCGCCGAGAGAGGAGCGCCTTCCATATTCTCATTCGCATCGGCTTTCAAACAGTGATTTTGATCTGGCTTCGGCATTCTAGCTTGAAGTTTCATTTTCTGATATTTCTCGACGACATTTCCAAGGAACCTGGCTTGTAGAGCACAAGAAGTATTTTGGCTAGCACACTGCTCTTTGAAAGTTTCAGCTGAGTCCCTAGTGGAGGAAATAGTTGATTCCTCAAGTTCGTCCCTGATGGAACTTGGGACTGAAAGTAATAACTAGTAAGTAATTAGCATGTGCGGCAAAGATTCAGACTGTGGGAATACCTTAAATAAGAAAATAACAGCATAGGCTGTCATCACATGCACAGAATCTTGCGCGAAGTACAAAAGCTTCAATGGACCAAACTCCTGGGAAATATGTTTCAACATCCCAATTGCATTTGTGTAGCAGACCCATAGAGCCTGCTTTGAGACTAGTGCACCGTTGTTAGACCGACTAAGAGATTCCTGCAAGGGAACCGAGTTCAATAGCAATCTTAAATGAAGGCCATAAAATTTAACAAGAAATTGTTGGCATGGTCCAACGGTCTCTGAATAGATATCAGCATTCAACCAAGGCGAGGCTAATTCCAAACTGACCTGATTCTGACAAAGGTATCCAATGGTTTTCCCATCTGGTAATCTCAGCATTCAAAAGCCTCAGAAGCATTTCAGGCTGGCTTGAGTACATAGTTATTTGATTTGGAGAAACGAGGTCGTGTGCCTCGCTGCTCAAGATTCGAAGTCGAACAAATGCTGACAGGAGAAGATCCACACCCGCAACTGCAAACCTTTCCAAATACCAGGTATCTGCGCTGCGAATGAAATCTGTTTGTTCAATCATCCAAGGTTTGCCCATTTGCGAACTGAGACTGTGAGTTTATTAGCATTCCATACTCCCTTCCTCTATGTAGCAGAGCGCCAACTGGAAGTGAACTTGCCTCCGGTCATAAACAAAAACGACTAGCCATGTCCTTTCGATATTCCTTCTTTCTCGAACCTCAGTCTCGGTCTTTACCTCGGAGCCACGCGTTTCAGATTCATGCCAGCCTAGCTCTAGACACATCCTAATTGCATATCCAATCAGCAGCCAAGTTCTCGTCTCATCAGGCTCTTTCCAATACGTCAGGATAAGAATTGCCTGTACTACCTCAACAGACTTTTCTCCAGTAGTGAATGCCTGACCTAGTAATTTCTCGGCATGAGAGCGAAGTTGAGGATGAAGAGGAGGGTGGAATGCTTTTGATGAAGCTGCCAAGATCACAGTCAGAAGGAAGGGCGATTTAGCTTGTATGTATTCCATAGTGTGTAATTCTGGGTCGAATTGACTGATATATGGATTTAAACAACGTATGAAACTATATGATTAGCAAGTGAAATTTTGATAAATGTGGTTTGACCCCCTCACTTATCAAAGAGTCCCAAAGCTATGGGGTATGAGAGGATGCCAGACATAATCGGGTCATCCGTGCTGTGCACAGCGCTGGTAGTCAAATTCTCATGTGTCTGTTGTTTATCCGAATTGCGACTCAAAAGACTCGGGATTGAAAGCACATTCTGCAGCGAGAAGTGCCCTTTCTGCGCTTCTTTGCTCAAAAGCTCCGAGGGTTGTAAGCCTCCTGCTTTGACCCAAGGAGATTTGTCCTCCAAAGGCTCGTGATCCAATGGCTGAGAAACAGTAACTTGGTTGACGTTCGTGGTTGGATTGTCCTGGTTTCCAAAGTTCCCAGGGTGAGTTGCATTAAGAGCTCGTTGCTTTAACCTATGACTTGGATGAGAACCTGGATTGTGACAGAGGTTGGGGGTGACTAACTTGGTACCTGGCTTGCGCCCTCGGCGATGTTTCTTGAAGACACAATCAAGTCCCTTTCGAAAGCAGCGTTCGCAAACAGTATTTGGGGATTCAACCCGGCATTTCATTTTCACGCTCCTACATGGCAGGCATGCAGTTTGACTTCATAGTTGTTAGTGACTAAACGAGAAATGAAAACTGTTGGACACTCGTGCCAGGAGGCATTCTTACATTGTGCTTGTCGCCACAGGAGAGTTTTGATCCGTGGTCATTCTGAAGTACTATCTAAGTAGATGAAGAGTTCCTCATGCTCATGAATTAGAGCTGTATGTTTCGAGGATTGAGGAAGTTGATATTCAATTATCAGGTTGGGGTCTCTGGTTTAGGTAATCACACGCTAACGAGCAACAGCGAGAGCGAGCAACCTCGCGAGAGCCAGCTTATGCCACTAATAAAAGATAAGCCCGTAACGAAGTAATAACCCAGGACATCCAGAGGCCCCTCTGCTTGAGCTTCAACACCAAACCTGATTTTATCACGGCGATGGAACGAAACTTAACTATCGTCCTATAACGAGGGTGCGTATAAATTCCCCTATACAACTACATTCTATACTCTGCACCACAATCTCCCATGGCTTCGAAAACATCGCGAGCCCTGGATTTGTCGAGAACAGCCTGTACCAACGCCATATCTTCTTGATCAAGCTTGAACGAGAAGACTTTCAAATTATCCTCAACATGCTCACTCACGCCCATCCGTGCCCCAATTATGACAGACCCGACATAGTCATGTTCTAATACCCATCTTACAGCAACACTGGAAATCGAGACGTTGTGTTTCTTGGCCACAGTTCCAAGGACTGCGAGCAAATCCTGGAACAAGGACCAGCCGCCCCAGACTGCAATCATCTCAAAGTACTTCAAAACTGTCAACCACTCTAATTTCAAACTTACAGGTCTGGGGTTGCGCTTACCTTTCTGTGACTTGGAGTCATTTCTGAGCTGAAGAGATCTGGCGCACTCTTTCCCAACCACTTGTCTGCCAGAAAGCCGCCGCACTGTTGCTTTATCAGTCTTGTTCCAGGGGTCAGTTTTGATATTGGCTCACCAATGATCCATAAGTCAATAGTTTGACATTATGCTCAATGCAGCTCTCGGCCATCTTGAAAGTCGGTCTGAGATCTATTAGAGAGAACTGCATACCCTAGTCAGTCCCATATTCTGTGAATATGTTTCAACTACCACCTACTTGTACTTGATTCGAAACCACTTTCACACCAGCCTCAATGATTTCATTCATCCTTTGGGTATCAAAGTTGCAAAGCCCGAGACTTTTCACCCGGGCGTCTTCGTCGATGAATCTGGCCGCCTCAATATATTGGTGATCATCATACTGCAAGAGACGTTAGCTTTCCTCAGGTCCTATTAAGAACTGCTCCTTACGTCTTGCCAGTGGAATTGAAGAAGTTCGACGCTCTCAGAGTCGACATTGGCAAGCCGTTCAGTGATATTGTCCTCAAATGCTTCTCTCGTGGCCTTCATGGGTGCAAACACACACAGCTTAGTGGCACAGAATAGTATGCTCCCATCTCCTTGCGATGTCCTGAATTGCCCCTAGACTCCCCGTCAGTACATATTAGATAGCTAAGCGGAGCTAGACGACTCACAAAAGTAACCTCTGCATCTCCATAATGGTCCGCCATGTCTAAAGAAGGATCAGCCAAAGCTAGAAACTATCATGCCATGTGCTGTACCGTATGCAATGAACCCAGCATCCACGTGTTTTCTGAAGTGTGCATTTATTTTTGCCTTTGAAGCTGTTCCCCAAGCCGGACTTGAGAATTGCCATAGTCCCATGAACATTCGGGGAACTACCGCACTTCCCAAAGTCACCGTCTCTGAGATCTTCCTGTGATCTGGAGCAGAATATGACATTGTCGATCTCTTAGGGAGGGATTTCCTTGACTGGCCGTCAAGCTTCTCCAGTCTTGACAGCCCCCTGGCGAATGGAAAGTCTTCTTCGTTGGTTTGAGATTTTTGCATGTATGAGACAAGAGCAGTTCTGATTTCTTGAACTGCCTTCAACTCGTTTCCACTTAAAGTTCTGAGGCCAGAGCCTGTGAGAAGCTCTTTCTGCATTGCCGTCACAGCCTGGACAATGTCCCCATCAATGGCTGCAAAAGTGTCACTTAAAACTTTCCTAGCTTCAAGTCTTCCATCTCCCGGCAATGCCGCCACCTGGCGAATGACTTCTGTAAGAGATTCCAAACTCTCAAATCCAAATCCACAGCCCATCAAGCAGCGATACCTGCTCTGATATGCAGGGAACTCTGGAGATGGTTGAAAACTCCCAGTAGCACTGAGGAACAATCTAGGCGTCGACTCTGACTTTGTTGTAAGGAGATATTTCGAGGCGAGTAAGTGAAAGTTGGGGGTGACATTGATGTCTGTTCCCAACAACCCGCGCATGACTGATCGTAACCCTTCTGGTGTGAGGTTTGCGATAATCGTGTCCGTCATCATGTTCACATGAGCCGCTTTTGCGGACTCTTTTGGGCCTGTGGCCCCATCCGCCTCTCCGACAGCCATTTCGAGAGTGAATGTAGTCTCAAAAGCCGAGAATGCTGCTGATTGTTCAGAGAGAATAGAGAAGAGGTAATCTTACCAGGCAAGAAACAAAGTTAAGTGAAAAGTAAAGATACTAAAATTTCGGATCTTCTGAGCTACACTCAACATGAAATATAAAAGGTATGAAAAGTTATACACTACATTTTCTTGGTGTCATGCACTTTGCATGCCTTTGTAAGATCTTACAATCCGAGAAGGGCTCCCTGCCATCTCGGCCTTCAATCGTGCCAGGCCCCTGCCATTCCCCACTCTTGGACGCAGACACCGGCGACTCGAATAAGTTTTTGAAGGCCGACCTTTATCTGACTATCTCCAGCGAAATGAGATAGAAAATAATCCACAGGCCAACAGAGCTCGGTCTATCGTCCCAGAAGATAACAAGTTGACTAGAATGCATTGCCGAGTGGAGCTTAAAGATGGCTCATACGGTCCACCTTTCTAATTGACAATTGGACGACAACTGCCCAGGGACTTTTCAAGATGGCTTTCAACGCTTCTAGTGCTACCGAACAGTACGACATGAAGTTTTCACCAAAGACGGAATTCTCTACCAGGGATGGAACGCAGTACGATACGGAAGAGGGCGTGCAAGATGTTGCTCCTGAGCAGCTCAAGCGAAATATGGAGGCTCGCCATATCAACATGATTGCTATTGCCGGCATGATAGTGAGCCAACTCGTTTCCAATAGTATCTCAGAACTAATATCTCTAGGGCACTGGTCTCTTTTTGAGCTCCGGGAAGACAATCGCCAAAGCTGGGCCAGTAGGAGCTCTCCTTGCCTATATCTTCATGGGCTTTGTAACCGCAGGAGTTTCCTACACTACTGGAGAAATCACAGCTTTTATGCCAGTCACCGGTGGTTTTCTCAGACATGCAACTGCATTTGTTGAACCAGCCCTTGGTGCTGCCACAGGATGGAACTTTTGGTACACGATGGCTATTTCGGTCCCAGCAGAACTCAGTGCAGCAGCAACACTTGTCCAATTCTGGAATGGAGGAGCAAGTGTAAATCCTGCCGTTTGGATCACTGTCTTCCTTGTTGTCATCGCAGCATTGAACTTCTGCGGTGTCAAGCTCTATGGAGAGGTGAGAATCAAGTCCTTGAGTAACTTGAGCATGAAGGACTAAGTGATTACAGTCTGAAGTAGCCTTTGCCTGCATGAAAATTGCCCTCATCATTGGCCTCATAATCGCAGGTCTCATCGTTGACCTAGGCGGGGGACCAAATCATGACCGACTCGGATTTCGCTACTGGAAACACCCTGGTGCTTTCAACAGCTACCTCGTAGGCGGAACTACAGGCCGCTTCTTCGCCTTTTGGTCGTCTCTCATCAGCGCCGCTTTCAGCTACGGAAATATTCAAGTTGTTGCATTATCTGGAACAGAGACCAAGAATCCACGCAAGATCATCCCGGCTGCTACGAAGAAGACATTCTACCGAGTTTTCTTCTTTTATGTCTTGAGTATCTTCATCGTGGGTCTCATTGTGTGAGTTCCTTCACCATATTAAAGCGAGGCAGAGAGCTGACGAGGACACAGCCCTTATGACAGCAAAGCTCTATCAACCTCCTCTGGAACCGCCTCCCAATCCCCCTTCGTCATCGCCTTCCAAGCAGCCGGCATCTCCATCCTCCCCAGCATCATCAACGCCATTGTCTGCACCTCAGCCATCAGCAGTGCCTCCGCCTGTATCTTCCTCGCTAGCCGAACTATGTACGGTCTTGCTGCTGAGGGACACGCGCCCAAGGTCTTCCTGAACTGCAACCGCTTCGGAACCCCCGTCTGGGCTGTTGCGCTCAGCTTGCTGCCAAGTCCACTCGTATACATGGTTGTGAACAATAACGCCAGTATTGTATTTGGCTGGTTTGTAAACATCACTACGGTTGCGGGTCTGATTGGGTGGTTGATAATTCAAGCCACGTACTTGAGATTCTACCAGGGCTTGAAACGGCAGGGAATTCCCCGAGGTGAGTTGCCATACAAGAGCCCTTTCCAGCCTTACGTTGCTTGGATTACACTGTTGATGGTATTCCTCATCATATTATTCTCAGGCAAGTCACTCACTACTCTTTTTCTCTGGGGTTTACTGATACCAGAATAGGTTTTGATGTCTTCTTCCCTGGAAACTTCACAGCCACTTCCTTCTTGACTATGTATATCAACATTGCGATATTTGCTGTGCTTTACATATTCTTCAAGCTTACGCTGAAGTCTAAAGTTATTAAGCCTGAAGATATGGAGTTTGGCCCACTTTTAGAGTCGGTCAGGGAGTGGAAGGAGGAGGAGGCGAAGTATTGGAATGAGAAGCAGAGTGGTGCTTTTAAGCGGGTGTGGGATAAGGTGTTTTAGAGTTGGGTAGAAACAAAGTACAGAAAGTCTATAATATTTATGGGAGATTATTTATATCCCAGATGTCATGCCGCTTTCTATGATAGCCTCATACCCAGGCCTAAATTGTGGTAGAAACGTGGTCGTGAAAACGTCGACCACGGGCCGTAGATATTTGAGTTTGTTTAGCAAATCAACCATGGTGTAATGAAACCCAATTGAGATAGCGAACCGTGGCATTAGATCGGCCGTGTCTTGGACATCTATCGATTTAGACAGTGAAGAGTTGATGTAGAAATGGGAAGGGGAGCTTGAGGGAGAAGCGGGTGGCGGAGACGGGCATAAGGTGGGTGATTCAGACAAAACGGCTGTGATATGATTCGTTCTGTGGCTTTAATTTAGAGGATTCGTTAAGAATAAAATAGGGAGTTGGAACTTACGTGCAGAGAATATGTAGTAGTACTCCATCAATTGCATAAGCGTCTATGCCGCCCCGTAGGTTCACCAGCTGGCGTAGCCCGGCCATATGTAATTCGATTTCATGGGTCTCTCCTAATATACTCTACGTATATATCCTCGTCAGTCTCATATATCTAACATAGAAATATATTTTACAAGAAAAGGTAGGAACAAGAAACCATGAGAACTTACAACAACGTGCGTAAGAAGTATAACGGCCGCCAGAGTCTCATTTTTCAAGCTCAGTTCCGGATCCCTGAGCGCTTTATTTAACAAGGTGATGGTTTCTGCTTTATAGAAAAGAGTTTCATTGCTTGATTGGTATCCATATAGGCTGTTATTATGTAAGGAACATACATAGAGAGTTGCGGAAAAGAGGACAGGATGGCGGATGGCGGATGTGAGCCACTAGAGAAGGTGTAAGCAAGCAATGTTCAAATCGAAAAGGGGAAAGAGTGGCAAGGGTAGGACTTACCAGCGGGTTCGTACAGTACTGGCTGTGTATGAGTGTGGGAAAAGGGCCTAGTGTATTGACCCCTGGTAAAGAAGTGTGAGCATGAAGTGTGATTGGAGGGATACTGCAACTATAAGATTTGGGGTTCGAAACGTACAGTAATGTATCAAATCTCTTACTCTCGGCGTAGAAGCTGTTGGCAGGCTGGAGAAAGGATCATGCTTTCCCGCTTGCAAAGCAGAATCCGAGATCAGGGGAATGCAAATGTCATGGGCTAATGTGTGGGTTGGATTATTGCCACATATTCTACATATGCCGAGAAAGGAATCTAAGAGGAGAGCAGTGAATTCTGTGACTGGTGTTAGTATATGGCTATCATATGCAGTGGTGTAGGGAAGAACAAACGCGGATAGTGACAAGGACAGCCGCAGCCCCTGGGGGAAGACTCATAAGAGGCGGGACTTGAGGTTGATAGGATGGAGAGGGGCAACACCCGTTTCTCCTCTGCATCACCCCCATCATGCTGTTGGAGTGGGATGTTCGAACTGACAAGCGCCACACTATGAGAGTCTCCGGAGTATGAGTCTAGAGGAGCTTTCTCCTTGCTTAAGACAACTGGCTCCGGCTGTTGGTTCTCGTTTCGGACAATCCTCGTCCTCGTCACTCCCGGCACAGGCTCATAATCACAACTCTCAATATTCGAGAAATGAACAATGCATTTCCTGCAAACGGGCTTCCTCTCGTCACACTGATTTAGAGATTAGCCTGTACTCTCAGCTAGATTCAACGAATAAATCAAGTAAGATCTTACCTTGACCTTTCTCTCCTTGCAGGCTCTGCAGCCGGCACTTGATTTCTTGTGCTTCCTGAGTGGGATTGGATTTGAATGTGCACATATTGTAATCATTTTGAAATAAACAATCATGTGTATTGGTTAAAAATATATGATGAGGTAGCAGCAGGTTCGGCTTCGGATGTTCTGAGTACAGGGCTGGTACTTGAGGGGGAGGTCACGAGGGTAAGCACTGCTTTACGATCGGGAGCGAGCCCCCTCCGGGGGTTCTGCGAGGCTTCAAGATTACGAGCAAGGACAATTGATCCAGTAGAAGCCTTGCTGAACCCCAGCTGGCTTGTGTTTCCAAGAAGCTGTGGTTGAGATAATTCTCTTTCTCACCAAGTACTTTGGTAGCGCGAAGCTGTCACTATCAAAGCTCGAGGTAATCGAGTGGCTGGTGCCGGTGCGTCGCATCTTAGGGCTGACCTCGTTAGTCATAACGAGTGACTTTACCTAGATGAGACTCGGGTTCGGGTTCAGCGTCAGGTTCAACTAACCAGCTTGTCTTCTGAACTGCATCATGCCGTACCTCCGCTGGAAGCGCGCTGCGGTTTGTGATACCCGGTACGCCATCGCCACCCCAAAATCCACCGAGTCCACGCAAAAAGGCTTGGAATTGCTTTGGAGATAGCGCAATAAGAGGTGTCTCAACTAGGGCAGGATGACTATCATCACTAGCCATCCAGTACGAGTGCCGTGCGGGATGGATGTGGTGAAAAGGCGCTGCTGTCAGATGTTGGAACCCGGATCGACCACTAATAATATGGGTATCTATAGCATGCATGTAAGCTGCGAGGGCATAAGCTCTTGACCCCCCCTCGGCTTTGGAAAGTTATTTAAGTAACTCTTCACTTGAAAGTTGCTTCTCAGTTCCTCCTCGATATTCTTCACCTAATCCAAATCGTCAGATAAACGAAATGGCTCTTCCTACGATCGTCTTTTGCCATGGCGCCTGGCACGATGTTGACTTCTTCGACAAAGTTATCTCAATCTTGAAACCATTGGGGTACCGATGTATCACGGTACCAATGCCAGCTGTCGGGAGTGACCCGGCAGTGAAGTCTTTAGATGAGGATATCGAAGCGGTTAGAAGTGCGGTTATGAGAGAACTTGACGAGGGCCGGGATGTGCTGGTGAACGCTCACAGTAAGTGAAAAGCATCCATAATCAAAGTTCCTTCGGGAAGTGTTTAGTGAAGCTAAGTGCTAAAATTAACAAGGCTACGCTGGTATTCCGGTATCCAATGCACTGGACGGTCTCAGCAAAACTGAAAGAGAAGCCGTAGGCAAGAAAAGCGCAGTAGTGAAGCTGGCCTTCGTATCATCTTTCGTCTTACCAGCTGGGCAATCCTTACTTGATCTTGTTGGTGGGGTCAGACCGCTAGACTGGATTGTTGATGAGGTAAGTCTTCTCACCTGTAGTCACTGTAAAATCTACTGATATAATCCAGGACAAAGGAACGGTAATGCTAGAGAATCCGCTCCCGAGGTTTTATCACGATCTCTCTCAAGCCGAAGCCGAACAATGGGCTAGCAAAATCAGGCCTCACGCTGTGGCAACCTTCGAGACGAAGACAAAAGCTGCGGCTTACAAGCAGATTCCTTCAGCCTATTTCGTGTGCGAAGATGACAGGGCTGTGTCTGCTACGCACCAGGACGCTTTTATTAAGCAGATAAGAGAGTCTGGAGGTATTGTGGATGTGGAGAGGTATTTTGTTGCTCATAGTCCGTATCTGAAGGCCCCGGAGTGGGTTTGTGGGTTTCTGAGAAGAGCTGCTGGGGAAGATGTCAAGAGAGATTCAAGCAGCATACCGGCTGAGGGTTCGAACCCACATGCGGCTGTGGAGTATAATGATGCAAAGTAGGTAGGAAGCTCCACTGACGCGGGTTCCAGAACAATTTAGAGTGAGCTTAGGTTATTACAACGAGATAAGAGAACGAGTTGTTCTCAAGTTTGGATATTGCTGCGATGTCCGCCTAGATCTGTCCCGAGGTTTCCCCGTCTGAAGTGAGTGGGCGTCTCCTGATTTTCACCTCACATTAGTTCACACTCACTTCCTTCTCCATCCCCGCCATTTCAATGCACGACAGAACAGCACCTTCACCGCTGAGACCAACTCGAAAGAAAGCAAAGCCTCGTTGTACTTCCAGACCAAAATAGTAATGAAAAGTTGAGCCATCGTCTTTCGTGCTGTTCTTGGGGGCTACCAGCTCGGAAAACATTCGTCCTCGAGACAGCAGTATTGAAAATTAGGACTCAGAACCTGCTGGACCGAGACCGTAGTGGTTGATAATTACAAGTGCATAATTTTCCGAGACAAATGGATGGTCGATGCATCGTATTTGCAGTCAATTGGCCGTGCAGCTTGGTGGCGGGAGGTTCCCCTCCCTCAGGTGATAAAATCAAGTCACCTCATTTTTACGGATGAGTGGAAGAGAATTCCCCGCGGGGCCTTTCACTCTTGGGTATAAGTAATATGTGATGTGCTTTCTTGGTTCTCATTCATCTCAGTTTCTGAAACCTCTCTTCTCTCAAAAACCCCAAACCAATCGATACTCAAATATGCCTTACGATATTAGCATCAAAAAGGTTGCAGTAGCTGGTGTGAGTAACCTCAAACCCCTTGAAAGGTCAAATCTAACAAAATTTGCAAGGCATCAGGAGCTCTCGGCTCAGTGGTCTTGAACGAGTTGCTTAAATCTGGCCTCTTTGAAGTCATCGTCTTGACTCGAGAAGGTAGTAACCATACCTTCCCATTGGCAGCCAAGGTATTGAGAGTCGACTACACCAACCTTGATTCCCTAGCAAAAGCTCTGCACGGCGAAGATGCCCTCGTCTCATGTGTTTCTGGAGCAGCTGTACCTAGTCAAAGGTTACTCATCGAAGCTGCAGTTCAAGCTGGTGTCAAGAGGATTATCCCTTCGGAGTTTGGTTGTGATCTGAGAGCCCCCAAAGTGCGAGCTCTCCCGGTCTTTGCCGCGAAGGTTAAGATCGAGGATTACCTGAAAGAACTTGTAGTGAAGGGCTATACCAGCTACACCGTAGTGTATACCGGTCCCTTCATCGATTGGGGGCTAAGAAATGAGATGTTCTTAAACTTCAAGGAGAGGAAAGCTCAAATCTACGACGGTGGACAACAGCTCATTAGTGTGAGCCGGCTGGCTACTGCTGGGAAAGCTGTGAGGAGAATCTTGACGCATCCTCGTGAGACCGCAGACCGCGCTGTGTGGGTCAAGGATATGGATATTTCACAGAATGAAGTCCTCAAGTTGGCACAGGCATTGACGCCGGGAGAGAAGTGGGAGATAACTCAAGTCAATACTGCAGATTTGGAAAAGGAGGCGATGGCACAGGTTGAGAAGAAGGAAGTGGGGTCCATGACGATGATCAATCTTTTGAAAAGAGCAATCTTCTCATCTGAGCTTGGGGGTAGCAAATTTGAGAACGTGCACAATGCTACTCTGGGGATCAAGGGAATGTCCTACCCCGACTTAGAGGAACTGGTGGCCAGTATCTGTGGTACCGAAAAGCTATAGTAGAGGTTTATTTGATGTGGGTTAACTGCTTCGAGATTTTCTTCAGGGTTTATTTGTATTAGCGGTGAGGTTTTCAGATTTCAGTACAATATGACCTTGGTTGGTTCTCTCCATTTGCTATTCCGGCATAATCTACGGAGTACCCTCATATATATTGGTCCATCCGGCTCAGCGAGCTCGGGTAAGTTAACCGGATCCCGGGGGACCGTGCACCATCTTTTTATAAATGTTCAGCCACAACTGACCTCATCCTTCGCCACCCATCTGAAAGCAGTGTACACACTCATCCCATAACATTCCAACGGCATCCATCGCATCCCTGATTCCTGTTGTTTAGGCTGACTATCCACGCCCAGTAGGAAACTGTACTCAACACCATCCTCGATCCACCACGAGCCTCACGTGGCTTACTCAGCTCAGGTGAAAACAGCTCCTTAGCTGGCTCGAGCAATGCTAGCTATTCTACGACTAGAGGCGCGACCTCCCGCTTTAAATCCTTAGTCCTACTGATGGATTGCTCCGCAAGTCTGTACGGTAATTGAAACGCTCGTTATGACGGACGGTGTAACATCAAGATGCTAAATTCCATTATTTTTTTCTTCGGCCGCTTGACGGCTCCAGAGGAAGGGAGCGCCTTGATCACTGCAATCAGAGGAATCAATAGGAATTCCCCTAGATCCCCAAGTTTATGTAATGTATGCTTCGTAAGAAGTATATATCTTGGGTGATCTCTCAGTAGTTTTCGATTCTACATCCACACAGCAACATCTACCACAACATCCAGAGCACATACCATTCTATCTCTTTTCCTTTCTTGTGCCTCATCCATCACATTCATACTTTCCACAACTTCAATAACATAAGCAACGATGTCTTTCACTACTCTTTTGGTTTTGGCTCTTTCGTTGGCTTCATTCGGCCAGGCAGCCCCTGCCAACGAGTTGACTACCCGCAATACGGGCTACAAAATGATGGAGGGACTGGGTATTGGGGGCAATTGGCCAACTGTGCAACAATGGAAGACCTTTGATCAATTGTTAGAT
Organism: Bryoglossum gracile; assembly: GCA_037952635.1. Lineage (NCBI taxonomy): Eukaryota > Fungi > Ascomycota > Leotiomycetes > Helotiales > Bryoglossaceae > Bryoglossum > Bryoglossum gracile. The sequence continues at coordinate 43,481 of JAPZPB010000152.1, read as the reverse complement.
TTCTGACCCGTCCTGTGATACCTCCAACTAACTTCTTCAGGGTCGCTCTCAACAAGCCCATCATGGCTGCGTCCTGCTCCCAGTTCGGAGTAGCTAACAACAATGACCAGGAGACAGCCTGGGTCATCAGCTCTATTACGAAGCTTGGCAAGGAGACAGGTGTGGACGAGCGATTTATTCTATCGATCGTTATGCAAGAATCCAAGGGTTGTGTCAGAGCACCCAGTACTAGCCAAGGTGTTCATAACCCAGGACTTATGCAAGATCACGATGGCAAATACTCTTGCAACGACAACGGCAAACTTCTTGGCCATGGCGCATGCACCCAACAAATCATCGAGGGCATGATCCGTGACGGGACTGCCGGGACAGCTGCTGGAGACGGACTTAAACAGACTCTTGCACAAGCAAAGACCCTTGGCGGAAAGGACTCCCAAGCTTTCTACATCGCAGCTCGTATCTACAACACTGGCTCATGGGCCGCGGGAACCAAGCTTGAGACTTGCAAGTGGGGCACTGCCTGCTACTCATCGGATGTTGCTAACAGACTTGTTGGCTACGCCGGAGAGACTGGCTGCACTGCTAAGCCGTAGATGATTTCTACGTTATGGATTTTATTCCTACGACTTACGATGGACGTATTTTCTGGAGTTATCAGCAAGCGTTTCGACACATTTTTAAGTGTATACCACGGGTTTCTCAAAAGGGCATTCGGTGAGGTTTTGCATTGGAGTTTGATTCTTCGGTCTGCATTGGGGCGTTTATCACGGCATGATTTTATTCGTGGGGAAAAGATCTGGAATTGTTCACTACATTCTGTTTTCAATCGTCTTTGTTGTATTTTTAGCTTCAAACTTGGATACTCGTGAAAATATCTTTATTCTCTGTATTTCTATTTTTATCTCGTGTGGCCATTGCCAACCTTAGGATTGTTAAGTGACGAAGAGCTAAGCAGTGTGACTGAATATGGAAAGGGCTACTCGCGGAAGAGATCATAACTGACAAAGCACGCTTGCAATTATTCTAGTCTGCATTTGACAACAAAGGGGGAATTTGCTTCCTTTCTCTTTGTGTCTCGCCAAGTGCCGAGTCATTCCCCGTCAGTCCCAATGGTCATAGTTAGTCCTCAGTCCTGTCTTGAATACTTACCTCAGTGTCAATCCGAACTTTGAACTAGGTTTCAGCAATAGCTCCTTTGCAAACTTCTGTACTATGGCTTCCAATTCTCCACCTCCCAAACCTTGGTATCAGCAGCAGAACGATTCATTAACGTCTTTGTCCGGGAGAGGCATGGAAGTTGCCGTTACTGCAAGCCAACTTCCTCCTCGCCCCTCGTCTCAATTATACGAAAGCAAACGGTTACCTGCTCTTCCTCGTGAGGCTCGGAAGGAATTATGGAACAAGGAGACAAGAACTCGGGGCCCGCCGACTCAGGCTGAGCCGATGAGTGCAGCAGGTCGCCGCAAAAGTCAGGAAATACCAGCATTTGCAGGCCGTAGAGGAGCACCAGCGCTTGCTCCAATTATAGTTCCCACGCTACCTCCACCATTCTCAAATTCATACGATCCTTATTCGCCTATCACGCCTGTCATGACTAAGTCTTCACAGAAAATCTTGAAGTTGACAGGCTTCGATCCAAGGTTTGAGAGGAGTTTACCGAAAGAGCATCAGCAAATGGGTGAGCCAGAGCAAGGACCAGTGTCGCCAATCTCAGACGACGATTCTGGAAGCATTTACAGTCAGCTTGAGGACGAGCATTATGATGAGGATAAGCCGACAGGGCCTACAGATTATGGGTACGAAGAGCAAGCACCGCCAGCACATGGAACAGAATTGTATGTACGTTCGTCAAGTCACGAACGACGCGGATCTGTTCAAATACCCCTTCACACCAACACGTCAACACCATACTTAAAGTCAAGCACATATGGTTCAAGCCAAGGGGCCAGTTCAGAGCATTCGCTCCATTCACGAGGAGGACTTTCAAGCCCACTAGCAAGTTCACCGAACATGTATTCTCAAGATAACAGCAGTGCACCTTCAGATGACGAGATGACGACTCTCCGCGAACTCCTCGCCCAAGAGCGTCTTCATTACGACGAAGAATATAATACCGATCCCGGAAAGGCATACAGAGACGAGCTAGCAAAAATTCACATTTCCAAAATGGCTCCTCCGCCCTTAGCCTTAAAGCCTAAGAAAAGAAATGTCCCTTCCCCAATCAACACCCAGACTAAACCCTCTATTCTCCGTAGTGCGCGAGAATCCTTGGAGTGGGGTATCCACGAAGTAGCTTCCATCTCGCCCAAGAAACGCCGGACATCAATAAAACCACTCTCACCAAATGCAAGCCAAAAAAAGATTGCAATGCGAGCGATGAATATGCCACCGCCTCCAACACCTCCTAGGAAGAGACCTAGAGCAGGTACATTTGCGACGGGAAATCATCCACTAAAGAGTCCCTTCCCCTTCTCCACCGGCTCTTTATCCCCAGGAACAGATTCATTTTCCGGCTCCTCAACGCCCTCATCCCCAACCCTCACAAAAAAGCTAACTGGAGCCCTGAAAACTTTCGCTGGGCTCGCTCCCACCTCCCCCAAAACCCTTGATCCCAGGACCTCATTCCCATCTTCAAGACCGAATAATAGGTTTATCAGTAATGGGGCGAGAAGAGCAGAGGGACCGGATACGCCGATGTATGGGAATACGTTTGGGTTAGAGAGGTTGATTGAGGAGGGTAGGGAGAGGGCGAAGGAGGCGAAAACAGCGGTAGGTGGGTGGGTGAAGGGGCGGGGTGCGGGGGAGAGGAAAAGGGAGAGTTTGAAGAAGAAGATTGTGGTTGTTGGGATCACGGATCAGAATCCGAATGGAGGGACGAGCCTGTGGCTTTGAGAGTGCAGTGTGGAATCAGTACTGGAGTGGATGATGTTAAGAGATACTATTCCAACACTAAGTGGTGTAGTTTTTAATGTTTCTTTCTGGGATTATCTTTTGGGAAGGTTCGGGGATGATGAAGCAATCAAGCTTCTCATAGCAGTGTCTCACCTCCGCAGTATAGAGCGTTGAATGCAATTCTTACTCGGATCTAATTCGTATTGAATGCTATGTCCCTCGATAATGTAATGTAATAAGTGCTTGGGGGTTCACAGTACCTGCAGCAGTTCCTTGTACCCCGCATGTTCGACCAGGTGACCGAATTGCGCATGCTTCTTGTTCCGCAGAACCTTCACCCTTCTTTGATTATTCCAGCTCTTTGATCCGAGGACGACAAATCAAGTTAGCGAGCGTAGTAAGTCCCCTTATTTCATATACAGTAATGTATGTGTACGAGCCGTAGTATTATATTTGTTACGAAGGTACTGTAGAGTGGATCTGGTTGCCGTGGCGCACGGCTCCTTCCCCCACCTCCCCGCCGCCTATAGCTGGAGCTCATCCCTGTCGTTCTGAGACAGCAACCAAGTAGCTTGAACTGACATAAACACCAGCTCACCGTTTTCCCTCATCCCCAAACAATCAATCAAATCCACATTCACAGTCCCAATTACTATAAACACAAATATGGGAGGCGAAACTGTCGAGGTCGCAAAGTCTAAGAGCACATATCCAAAGCTGTCCGGGAAGCCCGTCGGACAATGGATTCCGAATATCTATAAGGAGCGTATAGCTGGGTTCTATGGCGGCGGACAGTATGAGGGCAAAAATCTAAGAGCGTAAGCTGCGCGTTGGATCTGCGGATGGTTTCATGTGCTGATTAGTTGATGGGCAGAATGATGAATGAGGGTGTGGCCTCGGGTTCGCCTCATGTGAAGCTCTCAGTCTGGGATGCACCGGATCTCAGCCGCCCGACATTCAAAGAAGCTATGAAGGGCCAATTCCACAACACCGCTGTTGGCGAATCATTCGGACCGTCGTGGTCGACCCACTGGTTCAAGATCCAACTCACGGTGCCAAAGGAGTTGCTCAAGAAGGAGCAGCTTGAGTTCGTCTGGGACGCAAACAATGAGGGCATGGTTTGGACCGAGGACGGCAACCCGCTTCAGGGATTGACGGGTGGCGGAGAACGCACCGAGTGGATTCTGCCAGAGAAATTCAGAGATGGAAAGGAGCATGTCTTTTACATTGAGATGGCCTGCAATGGCATGTTTGGAAATGCCCCAGGCGGAGACTCCATTCAGCCACCGAACCCAAACAGGTATTTCCAGCTTTCGAGAGCTGATATTGTGGCAGTCAATGTTCAAGCCCGTCAGCTATGGATCGATATCTGGATTATCGGAGATGCTGCCAGGGAATTCCCAACCGATTCTTGGGAACAGCACAAGGCGATGAAGGTCGCCAACGAGATTATCGAGGCTTATGTCCTTGGTAGCCAAGATTCAATCGTTAAAGGACGTAAGATTGCTCAGGAGTACCTTGGTAAGAATGTCAGCTCGGCTGAGGTCTACAAGACGGGCACAAACCCACTGGTTTATGGTATTGGTCAATGTCATATCGATACTTGCTGGCTCTGGCCGTTCGCCGAGACCAAGAGAAAGGTCGCCAGATCTTGGTCCAACCAGTGCGATCTGATGGATCGTTACCCTGAGCATCGATTTGCTGTCTCGCAGGCACAACAGTATAAGTGGCTCAAGGAATACTATCCTTACGTCTTTAACCGAGTCAAGGAGAAGGTCAGAAAGGGAACTTTCCAACCGGTTGGAGGGAGTTGGGTTGAGCATGATACTAATCTACCGAGTGGCGAGTCACTCGTCCGCCAATTCTTATATGGTCAAAGATTATTCGAATCCAATTTTGGAGAGAGATGCAAGACCTTCTGGCTGCCGGATACTTTTGGATACTCAAGTCAACTTCCACAGTTGTGTAGGTTGGCTGGAATGAACAGATTCTTCACCCAAAAGTTGAGCTGGAATAATATCAACAAGTTTCCTCACACTACTTTCAACTGGGTTGCTCTCGATGGCAGTCAAGTCATTTGCCATATGCCCCCATCAGAGACTTACACAGCTGAGGCTAATTTTGGAGATGTCAAGCGTTCAGTCACGCAGCACAAGTCTATGGACCAAGATGAGACCTCCTTACTTGTCTTCGGAAAGGGAGATGGAGGAGGTGGCCCTACCTGGGAGCACTTGGAGAAGCTTCGAAGATGTCGTGGTATGAGCGATACCGTCGGCCTACTCCCAAGGGTTCACATGGGTGACTCAGTCGAGGACTTCTTCGACCGTCTTGAGAAGAAGGTTGAGAATGGTCTAGACTTCGTTACATGGTATGGCGAGCTCTATTTTGAGTTGCATCGCGGTACATACACCACCCAGGCAAATAACAAGCGCAACAACCGGAAATCGGAGATCATGCTTCGGGATATTGAGTTGTTGGCTTCACTCGCCAGTATCAAGAATGACTACAAGTACCCCAAGAAGGATATCGATGATATGTGGGAGAATGTTCTGCTGTGCCAGTTTCACGACTGCCTTCCTGGTAGCTCGATTGAAATGTGTTACGACGACAGTGATGAGGTGAGTTCTTCAAGCTAGTGTACTTCTCTCGATTGATACTAACAGATTTTCTAGATCTACAAGACAGTCTTCGAAACTGGTGAGAAGATCCTGAAAGATCTTCACCAGGTGCTCGGGGTTCAGTCCATCAGTGGTGCTCAGGCCGATGGTGGACTTGTTGCTCTGAACACAATGCCCTGGCATAGACGCGAAGTAATCTCCCTCGGGAACGGAAAAGCTGGTGTTGCTTGTGGCGAGGGCCAATTGCTCAATATCAAGAACTTCAAGATTGCCGAAGTGCCTGAGGTCACTGTCAAGGAGATCGATCACGGCGTTTTCGTCTTGCAGAACGATCAATTGCGAGTCCAAGTCGATGGAGGTGTCATTACCTCACTCTATGACCGCAAGGCTGAGAGGGAAGTTATTCCCAAGGGAAGCAAAGCCAATCAATTTGTTATCTTCGATGACAAGCCCCTTTACTGGCAGGCTTGGGATGTTGAAGTCTTCCACTTGGACTCCCGCAAGGAGCTTTCGTCGGGCCTTACCAAGATTCACCAGACCGAGCCACATCAAGTTAGTGTTGTCACTGAAACTAAGATCAGTGAGAAGAGTTGGGTCAAGACATACATTAGTCTCTCAGCTGCTTTCAAAGGTCAACAATCATGGGTTGAAATGCACAGCGAGGTTGAGTGGAGAGAAGACATGAAGTTCTTGAAGGTCGAATTCCCGGTTGATGTCAGAAATACCGAGGCATCATACGAGACACAATTCGGTATTGTCCGCCGCCCAACGCACTACAACACTACATGGGACATGGCCAAATTCGAAGTCTGCTGCCACAAATTCGCCGATCTCTCCGAACATGGCTACGGAGTCTCCATCCTCAACGACAGTAAATACGGCTTCGCCACGGTCGGAAACCTCATGCGTCTCTCTCTTCTTCGTGCCCCAAAAGCACCCGACGCACATGCCGACATGGGCCGTCACCATATCCGCTGGGCCATCCTCCCTCACCAAGGAGAACTAAGCTCCACGACCGTCCGCGCAGGCTACAACTTCAACAACCCTCTGAAGCTCCTCCAAGCTCCCACCATCCTACCAGCTTCCGCTTTTGCTAACCCCATCAGGCTCACCGGCGACCCATCTCTAGTTCTCGATACCGTCAAGCGAGGAGAAGATGACGAGGATGTGAGTCGCGGCGAGCTGTTGAGGCGGAAGGGCAAGAGTGTGATTTTGCGGGTGTATGATAGCTTAGGAGGAAAGAGTAGGGGCGTGATTGAGACGACGCTGAATGTTAAGAAGGTGTGCAAGACGAATCTGTTAGAGGATGATGAGGGTGAGGTGAAGTTTGAGAAGGGAGCGTTCAAGATTGAGTTGAGACCGTTTGAGGTGGCGACATTTAGGTTGCAGTTGTAGATACGATGGAATGGTGAGAACTCAAAATGGCACGAAATTATGGTTTGGCAAAGGCATAGGTTATGGGTAGTATAATTCAATGGGAATTGCTTTGGGTTTCCAGTCTTCCTACTTGGGCTTAACTTCGCCAGATCACTTCCAAGATCCAAGTCTTACTAGTAAATGCCACACCGCAACACACACTCCACATCTCCTTTCAAGTTTCAACTTTTCAGCCGCTTTCAAACCACCTTGCAGGCCCGTATCTCGGCCAAATCGGAGCAGGTTTGCCCAGTCTGAAGGGTTGGGGCTGAACTCAGTGAAGGTGATCTGCGTGCTCAGCCTCATTTTATATTGACAGCGGGCCGAGCCTGAACCAACCAGAGCATCAGCAGTGATGATCTAGAGAAACGCGATGCGGTAATCACTATGCATGAGATGAATCGGGACTTTGAAGTCCAGCATATCTACGCTTGGTGGAGACCCAAATCCATAGACGACCGATGACCTTTCTGGACACCACTGAATGAATGATTCGGGTCCAGATCTGGAGAGCCGCTGGCTGGTTATGAATAATCAGAGAAGGAATCGTAAAACCCATCTATACATTTGAGCCTCTAGATAGCCTGGGTGAGTTTTCATTCTTGAGATTAATATGGTGAGAGAAAGTCGGGGAAAGAGAAGCGTGGAGGCAAGGGGAGGGGAGGATTCGCGCAGCAGGGCTTCAGCCACCCGCTTGTCTCCCCTGGGTAAGCGAACGGAGGAGTGGGTGCTGGTTGAAAATTAACGAGAATTCGGTTTTTTCGAAACTACTCTCATATGATAAACGGAGAAATCGGGGTCTTCGCGATAGCCAGAATGGTTAGAAAACTCTGGATATCTGAGACTCTCTGAACAATTACCAAGTCCTGGATATTCCAAACGGGTTTGAATAATTGAGCCGGGAACTTGGCCCCGGGTGTTCCCGCAGCCTCCACCGCATTCAGGAGCCGAACTTCTACTGCAGGATGCGCTGGATTACGTGAGTCTTGGGGATTAAATATATCTCTTTCGTGCCGAGCTTTCCGCCCCTCTCAGCCCTTCTGATGTAACGCTTTCTCTGTGCTGCACATGCTTCAAGTAGCACAGCAAGTGGAATTGTCGGCCGCTGATCAGTGATTTGCTACTTCGTGCGCCGCTTCCTTTTAATATGGGGGGCATGCAAGTGCATCCTTCTGGGGGGCTATATCGGGGTTATTGGAATTGTACTGTATATTGTCACATCGGTCGAGCTTTCGTTCTTCACGTCTTTTCCTATATGTTTGCTGTTCCCACTGTACTGTTGTAATGTTTTTTGACTGATTATTGGTATTTCCACTCGTTCATCTTCTTGTCTCTTCATCATGAAGCTTCATTCTCTCCTCCTTGCGGCCTCGGCCCTCCTCCCTTCTGCCGTCTCAGCACAAAAATACGTCTTCGCCCACGTGGTAGTCGGAAACACCGCTGCTCATACAGTCGATACTTGGACGACAGATATCAAGCTTGCCCAAGCATCCGGCTTCGATGCGTTCGTCTTGAACATGGGATATCCGGACTCGAACGTCCCGACTCAAGTCTCGAACGCTTTCAAAGCAGCGGAAGCGAATGGAGGGACTTTTAAACTGTTCTTTGCTTTCGATTATCTGGGAGGAGGAACGCCGTGGCCGGCGACGGGAGCTGTTTCTGTTGTCTCGTATCTAAAGCAGTATAAGGGCAGCGCAGCGTATTTCAACTACCACAACGCTCCCTTCGTCAGTACTTTCGAGGGAGTCAAGAATATCGCAGACTGGGCACCAGGCGGAGCCATCAGAAGTGCTGTTGGAAGCGTATACTTTGTGCCCGACTGGACGAGTCTGGGCCCAGGAGGAATCGGTGCTCACTTGAATAACATCGAGGGGTTCTTTTCATGGGACATGTGGCCAAACGGAGCCACGAACAAGACAGACGCTACCGACAAAGCCTGGGTTTCAGCTATTGGAACTGGCAAGACCTACATGATGGGTGTATCTCCCTGGTTCTTTCACTCAGCAAGTGGAGGCACGGATTGGGTATGGAGAGGCGACGATCTATGGGCAGACAGATGGGCTCAGACGATGGACATCAACCCTACATTCGTCCAGTATATCCCCCCTACCCCCTACCCCCATCTCAGACCCAAACTAACACATCCACAGAGTCGTAACCTGGAACGACTTCGGCGAATCTCACTACATCGGCCCCGTCCACTCAACTAGCGAAATCGCAGCCGGCTCATCCATCTACGTAAACAACATGCCGCATGATTCCTGGCGCGACTTCCTCCCCTATTACATCGGTCGCTTCAAAGGCACCACGCCTCCCATCACCGTCGACCAAATGCAGTACTGGTACCGCCTTGCGCCCGCCGCATCGGGAGCCACTTGCGGCGTTACAGGCAACGATGCCGACCAAGGCCAAACCACCATCTCCCCGAATCTAGTCTCCCAAGACGGAATTTTCTTCTCGGCGTTACTGGCGAGTGCGGCACAAGTCACGGTGCAAGTTGGGAGCGGGCCCAGGGTGACTTATCAGGGAGCTCAGGGGATCAATCATTGGAGCCAGCCGTTTAACGGACAGACGGGAACGGTGACGTTTAGTGTGGTGAGAGGGGGGAAGATGGTGAAGAGTGGGCAGGGACTGGCGATACAGAGTAGTGCCAGTGTGGGGAATGGGTGTACGAATTATAATTCCTGGGTTGGGAGTTTCTGAATCCGTTCATCGATTCGCTTTAGGATTCGTATATGTATTTTACCGGAGGATTTAAGCACAGGAACAAGCATCCTGCTCGAAAAGGCGTTTTGGACAGATAAGTACTATTCAAAATACGAAGGCACTTCGTAAAATTTCAATACCTGGACTTCCAGATTCCTCTACTCGCTGTTCTAGAAACATATTCAATGGGCGTTAGGAAAGGAGCGTGAGGTTGAAACTCGTTCCCGGAAGTGAAAGCACCTCGCTTCAGTTGAACACTGAACTCTCCACCAAATCCAGAACTCAGGTGAGCAGGGCAGTCCGCCACGCGGGGTTGGAAATGGATATTTATTCCACTGCTTTCCATTGCATTTCCTATTTTCCATTCCTTATTTTCATTGCGATTTGATATTTCCCTCGGTATACCTATCTTTTTGGATTTTGGGTTGAAATATTACCCTCAACGTGCTGTGATTGGACTGCTGGCGAAGGCGGGTTGTGCTATAACTTAGAAGTGGGTTGGAAAAGCAGTTAAATTGCTACTTGGAGGATTGTTAGAAAAAAAGTACTTGCATTTTGCACTAGTCTAACGCCAGTGTCATGTCATACTGTCCGTATGTCTATTCGTCCTGAATAATCTGTCGACCTTTCCGTCTCATCTGTAGTTTCGTGCTATCCCGGTGTCATTGCATCTTATGCGCTTCGCTCCTCTTGTCTTATCTTGCTTCAACTCGTTTGATTTGTCTCATTTGCGAATCTAATCCTATCTTTTTCCATCGGGCTTCGTCTTGGCTTTAATTCCATCTCATCTCATCTCCTCCTATCCCTAACCTCTTGTCTAATCCCATTTCATCTCCCTTCAGGTCATTGTTTTCCGCCCTACCATGGCTGATTTTTTTTACCCTCGGGTGTACAGTTGCGAGTACCAAGCAATCCCATCAAGCTAACCTCCATCGTCTCCTTCACTGGCGGTTATATCCCCTCTAAAGCGCCCCAGACAACGTCTCCGCAGGCTGCTCTTGCAACTCTCAAAACTATGTCAGTACTTTATATATGCTATTGCGTAAAGAAGCAGAGTGTGTGATAGGAAGAGTGGGAGATGTCCAGTGATGTAACTGCTGTGCTGGGAGTGCTGCTTTTGCTCCGTGAGTTCTTTTTCATCTTTGGGACGAGAAAGACTCGGGGAGGGCGATAGATGAGACAACGAGAATAAGAGGATTGAAAAATAACCAGCTACTATGAATACTGCTCCAACACGGACGAAAGAGCCATTCTCCTCCCTGGTGCCCTGACCGATCTCCAAACCAGCGAGCTCCTTGGAACAGGCGTCAGAACATACGATGCTTCAACTTGCGAAGCTTGCTATGGCCTCGCAGCAGTACCAGGCAACCTTGCCCTCTCTGCAGATGCCGGAACTCAGAACCTGACCGATCTCGGAGGGGATTTGTGAGGCTACTAGTTCAACTCAGATAACAAGCTGATGTCGACTAAACGGAATTGCGAGAAACCTAGAACGATAGCAAACAGCTGCTTCAACATGAGCTAGACAAGATGTCCAAAAAAAAAAACTTGGCACACTCGAGCATAGTAACCCAAGGATAAGAAAACTTAGAAAGGAAACCGCCGCACTGAAGTAAGTAAAATAATAGAAAAGGAGCTGGGCAAATTAACAAGTATGTTCAAACAGCTTGCGCACTAAATGACCAGAATCAAATATTTTCAAGTAACACCTCAACTCATAAGGGTACCCATCAAGTCCATACCCCGCCCCACTTCTCCCAACTCTAAAGCTACAGCCATATCCCATTATTATATCTTGCCAGCGGCTCAAACCACGCTCCTGACCTTCCCTGTCTCGACCTCATATACCCAGCCACTGACTATAACACTATCCGGAATCAACTTGCTGCCCTTTAGAAACTCGACGTCGTCCTTGACCGCAGTCTCCAGATCCGGGAACGACTGGAAATCCCCATTGAATGCTGTCAACTGCTTCACTCCTTCTGCTCCCAAATTCTTCTTGACGACTCCTTCAGCATCTTCATTTTTGAAAGTGAGCATACCGCAGCCCGTGTGCTTGACCAGCAAAATCTCCCTTGTGCCCAAGAGTTGTTCAGATATCACCAGCGAGCGGAGAGCGTCCCGCGCACTTCCTCCGGCGTTGCGAATAACGTGTGCGTCGCCCAGGTTGATACCGTATGCGGCGGCGGGGTCGATACGGGCGTCCATGCAGGTTACTGTGTAGTGTTAGCCGGAGTTGGGACTTGGGATATAGGAGGAGGAAGAGAGGGGGGACGAACCAATAGCATATTTCTTCGCGGGTGGCAGAGCGAGGTGACCATCTCTGAAGGTAGAGACGTAGGTCTTGTTTGAAGTGACGAGGTTTTCTTGGATTGGGGTTGGAGCCATGGCTTATTTATGATTGAGCTGCGAAGCGGTAGTGCTTGGATATTTATCTAGCTGTGAATTGACGGGTTGCTGTTCTTGACAGATTCAAGAAACTGTTGTTGGGGCAGTAGAATGATAGCAAACCTCTCCCTCTTATATCCTTGGGACCAGCGACATTTTGTCGGACAGGGGCCTCCTCCCACAAGCCGATGATCTGCTCTCAATTTGCTTGACTTCAAAGCTATGTTTCAAATTGCGTTTTCAAATTCCAATAGGACGAACCTGACAAGAGCCAATTCTTGATTATAGACTCAGCATGTCATGATGCCGCCATTTGAGGCGTAATTGAGAAATTTGGGACGCGGAGAGATCTAGCTAGATTAGGCTAATACATGTATTACCGCCAAGGATTTGACAGCAGGGGGTAGTCCGTGTGTTTTACCCCACATCGTCATCGCTGGTTCTGCAGCCGCGGCTGTTGATTCAGGCCGAGATTTTGAAGGATCTCAACAATGAGTTTAGAAGAAACCGCGCAAAGAGACCTTGATACGTTTTCAGATTCTGAAGATATTGATCAGAAGGATGTAAAGGAGGTCATCAAGAGTATCAAAGAGGCAGAATACTTTGATGCTTCAAGTATGGCACCACTTACTCCGGCATCGCTGGTAAGTATCCCGGCTGAGGGATGAAAGTAGGTGCTGAGTTCTACCAAGGCAGCTATCGCCCGCTTGAGGGCTTACAAACCTCCTCTATTCTCAGCATGGGATCGTCTCCCGTTAAGTAGAAGGGCAGCGGTATTGGTCTTGCTATTCGCAGACCGCCGAGGTGACCTGAGAGTAGTGTTAACCATGCGGGCAACAACATTGAGAAATTACTCCGGTGGATACCTTCGCAGATCACAATTGAGCTATACTGATAGTGGGCAGGCCAAGCAGCTTTCCCGGGTGGAAAAGCGGACACTCTTGAAGAAACGCCATTCGAAATCGCCCGGCGAGAAGCGTCAGAAGAAATCGGCTTATCGCGCCATGACTCCAAGATCCCAAAACCCTTCTGGATAGAACATCTCTGCCAGCTCCCATTTAGTCTCGCAAAGACTGCACTCGCCGTCCGGCCATGCGTAGCCTTCTTACACTCAGATGATACCAGTGGAAATATGGCCGCCAGTGTGGAAGAATCGATGATACCACGACTTGATGCAAAGGAAGTTGCTGCGGTGTTTTCTGCCCCTTTCCATAATTTCCTGACAGAGATGGACGAGCTGAGGGAAGGAGATGTAACTCCTGGAAAGACTTCGGATTGGTACAGTGGGCAATGGATTAATTGGCACGAGGGGAGATGGAGGATGCACAACTTCTTCGTGCCCATCAATAACCAAAAGATAACGAAACCAAAAATTAGAGAGGGGGGGCAGGCCTCGATAGCTGAGAAGTTAGATGAAGAGGAGGAGAGTGATATGGAGAGATATAAGGTATGGGGGATGACCGCTAGAATGTTGGTCGATGCGGCGAGAGTCGCGTACAATGAAGAACCTGCATTTGAGGTAAGAGTTAATACCCAAGAGCTTGACGAAGCTAACCGTAGAAGCATAATTCTCAGATCGGAGACGAGACAATAATAGAGAATCTAGAAAAGATGGGCCGACTCAAGGAGAAGATACCTGGCGGTCCAGATCTTAGTGATGCAGATCTGAGCACGGCAAGATCAGCTTCCTTCAATGGCAGTGTGACTACCAAAGATGGGGCATCAAAGATGTAGAGAGAGAAAGAGACGAATGTGTTTATGTCTAGAATAATCTTTTATGATATGCACTTGCAGGATCACACTGCAAGTAATCTGTAGGAGATATCTCACTCTTGATATTTACTTCAGGCAATCTTACATCAGGTAATCTTACATTGCGGATTCGACAATCTTCCTGTACTCAACTTAGGTCAATATCCGAGAAGAAAGATCGTAAATTTAGTCACGGCCAAGCAGTAAGGAAGGCCAAAGGTGTCCTAAAACAAAATTTGGAATAGTTTTTGATAGAAATTTCCCGCCATCGACGATGCCAAACTACGAAGAATGTTCAAAGTACGAGGCAAGTTAAAGCGGCAAGCGCAGTACCGGCCAGCAATCAAGCTCGTTTCTTTCCCGTAAGCCGACGGTAGTACATAGGGTTACAAACTCGGAGCCCAACGGAGCCTCCGTTAGAGTTCAATACTCAGTCCCAAGGAGCACAGCCTCATTCATCTTCCCACTTCTAAAAGAAAACCCTAGCTCAACTCCCGAGAATGGGAGAGGGGTCATAGATTCTAGACTCCCCGATGCACCATGGTGACGAACTACTTAAAGTCGCATGCTGACCACATCAAATCCGTTGCCAGAGCTGAGCGATATAACAATTGTCTTGAAGAGAAACACAAAAATAGATTAGAAAGGGGAGGATTAGAATAGAAGTCAAGATGACAAGCCAAGAATACCAGATGACGGAGCAAAAAAGCTTGTCTTGGAGCTTCCCGATAGCCTAACGACATGACAATTGCCACCCGCGAGTCGAACCCCTTTGTAAGCGAGAAATGGCCTGTCACACGACTCAAATGCGGAGAAGTGAGGAGAGGAACAGTACCAAAGCCGAGTAGAATTGCGATTGAGGCCTGTAATAGGCAGGAATTGCTAAACAAGTGAAGGATGGATTTGTGCAACGAGATAGTGAACGTGTTACAACCAGAGTAAAGAGAGCGGATGTGTACTCGTAAGTGTTGAAGATGAATCTTCGAAACTGCCAAGAGCCAGCCCAGCGCCGCGATGGCCTGGATAGGAGAATAGGGAATGACGTCGACGAAAAAGAGCACCCAACAACTGATCTTCTCGAATGAATTGACAGCCGTCATAGATTGAAACACGAGAAACAAGAGAAACAAGAGAAACAAAAGAAACAAGCCATACTCTTCTGCTGGAAAGAGATTAAATTCGTATTCCTGACCACAAGAAGTTCAAGTGTGGTTCAGGTCCAAGAGACGCCTTTGTAGGCAGCGATCAGAACGAAGTAGGAGCTACTAGGTAACCGCACACTAGGCCCACCCAACCTCCGCAATTACTGTACTGTACCTTCCTTTCGGCTTTGGAAAGTGCGTCCCACTTAATTCTTTCTCCATGCAGCCAGATCACACGATATCGCTCGTTGATACACCAGACTCAGCCACCACCACAGATAAACATACATAACCGCCTGTCATCCTGTACATCTGTACTGTAGGGCCAACCACTTATTCTTATTCTCCAACATCTACTTAAACATCCGTTACATCTCTCCCCGCCTGTAATGGTACCGCAGCCAGGAGTGAATACACCACATATCAACACCCAGGAGGCACAAGAAAATTCACAAACGAGCATGGATATTTTAGCAGCATTGGAGCGGCTCGAGATAGAGGAGAAGCAGCACAAGAAACCCACAAACAACAAGTTCAGGAACCCTTTACTAGGTCAAAGGTAAGGCTATCTACAATCTTCGTCTCAGGTCTTACTGTGCCACCCTTTCTTCACATGCTAATCTATCTATCTCCAGTCGCAACAATAACAATAATACAAGAGCCAGCAACGCCAAGGGCACCGCAAACACACAGCGACAAGGTCGTACCAACACACGACCCGCCTCACTGCCTCCCATCAAACGACCAGAGAACAACTCCTCCCCCGAATTTCTTCTAACACCTGGCGCCCGCTCAGATGGCTATGGCGAACGGTCACCATCAGTCGCCTCGTCGAGGAGGATCTCTTTCGCCGCCGACCTTCCCCGCCCCGTCCCCATCCAACGTCGAGTGAGAATACCAACGAAGTCATCCTCACTTGCCTCTGGCTTCGTCTACGACCCCAAACTCAATAAATACAGCGTCAGCCAACAAGAATGGACTGATTTCAGCGATGCCGTAATCGAAGCTGCCGACCTGCCCAAGGGCTCTCGCGTCGCCTGGACCTTCTACAAAAAAGACATTATCAAGAAAATGAAACGGGAACTCCAGTATGAATCCGATCTTTCGAGACTATTAAAAGCATGGAACAAGAATTTTAGAAGAAAGGGCTTTGTGGCGAATTTGGAAATCCCAGGCGATCCAAAGATCAGGGAGGATCTGACAGAGGAGGAGAGGAAGCAGGCGGTTACTGAGAGCAAGAGATTTCGGATGGTGATTACGCCGAATGCGGAGAAGGCGGGGAGTGTGTATTCGAGGACTAGTAGTTTGACGAGGAGTGTGACGAATGAAGGGGCGGGGGTGAGGCATGGGAACGAGAAGACGCCGGAGCAGGAGGTTGCTGAAGAGGAGGAGAGAGAGAGGAAAGAAGCGGAGGAAAGTAGGAAAGGGGAGGTCGAGGTTGAGGAGCATGAGGAGAAGGCGAATCGGGTTGCGGCTGGGGGCGAGTGACAGGAGGAGGGTGCTTAATGACCTTACGACTTATACATACGAAGGGTGGATTGAAGTCCATCGGCGGGTCCAGTCTGTGGGTGGACATCAGCGTTTGTGTTATCTCCACTTTCGGTTTTCCAGCGAGCGAGCATTGATTGATCTTTGGGTCACAACAGCGATTCGATTATTATGCATTTACGATGCCAATGGAATTCTGCTCGAAACCAGCACGACAGCTCGCCACCCAGAAACGGATGAGCTTGAAAAGTCGGGTATATAGCACTGCTACTTAAAAGCATTTGCAAATTGAAAAGCAAATCAACGCCCTTACATCTCTTGTGCAATTGTGAAAATGCCCCAAGCCATACCTGCTCCGATACTCATGCACTCATAAAATCTAACTCCCCTCCCCCAAACTCGTAGATCTCCCATGCCCCATATTTAACTTCTTAATGGCAAGCCGAGTCCTTGGTCGAGCTAGTATTATTCCCAAACAGCAGATACCCGACGAAAGCACCCACTCCAACTGCAATCATCACCCAGCCATTATATGTCATGAACAGCAGCCTGCAAACCCCGCGTTAGCCAATCCGCTCTTGTCCTTAGGGAAGTGGAGGTACCACTGCGGATAGCGAAGGGAAGGGAGATGGCACTTACATGAGCATGAAAGCATAAAACGTCTGCACAGCGTACAGCACCGCGCGGACCACATGCGCCTTTCTACTATTCTCAACCTGGTTGCGTCCTGGCCACAAAAAAGGCGTACCCTCAGTAACAGCTCCATCGACTCCAAGAACACAAAACTCAGCTTCGTTCCACAAGTACTACTCATAAAAGGCGAAGGGTGTGAGGGAGGGAGGGGGAACTTACGGGGTAGTTCAATCTGCTTCCCCGTCACCCAGGTTTCGTAGCGGCGGGAGCCGGAGCGGATGGCTTCGTATGCGGCGGTGAGAGCGACGATGGAGAGGAGGGAAACGATAAGAGAGACAGGACCCCGGACGTGCCACCAGCGAAAGACGATGCAGAGGTTCGATGTGGACCAGGTGAAGAGCATCTGGTTTGGGGATTGTCAGTTCTTGACCTTCAAATTGGCGTTGAGCGCAGCAGAGGGCATGGGAATGGGAACTGAATTGGGCATCGCATACATTCATATTGCACCTATCACCCCCCATATCCATCCCGCTGTGATCCATTGCACTGTGATCCATGGTTGTGGTTGGTGTCCAAAGTTAAACTGCTGCAAGCTTCGTACCGTGCTGCAAGGCTGTCTGTTCCTGGGAATTGAAGTGAATAAAGTCAGAATCTCTGCTGCTTTTTAAAGAAGGTCAGGAAGTTAACGCAGCGCAAAACTCGGGAAGTTAGAGTTTAGATAAGGAAGGGTGGTGAGAGGTGAAGGCGTCAACTGATGAGGTTTGAGTCAGTTATGTCGTCTAAAGTTCTCAAATCTGCTCAAACGGACCTCAAACGGGAGCACGACCATGACGACGGGAGTCTTGGAGTGAGGATGTCAGATGCGGGAGCGGCCGAGGGGAAATGATTGGCTGTTTCGGGTGAAAGGGGAGGTGCACGTGATGGAATTTTTGGACAGCGAGGACTACGTTCATACCCACCAATAGCAAGGCTGTTTAGGAGGCTGCGTGTGGCCAGCTTTGATATGTCATCAAGGCACAGAGAGACGTCAGAGAAGGAGAAAGACAATATTATACAGGACTTCTGTCAAGGCATCTCCGAGTTCTGCTTACTACGAACGTTTAGGCTTGTGGTATTGATCTTCAACAGGTTTCCTTGGTTATCAACTACGATTTGCCAACCAATCGTGGCAACTGCATCACCGTGTCATCACCGTGTCGGTCATAGTGGTGGATTTGGACGAATGGGTATTGCTATCAACTTTTTAACTAGCGAGGACACGAGAACATTGAGGGATATTGAGAGATGACATTGGTAAACCCCCTCTTTTAAATTTACTAACTCCTTGCAGTATACTACTCAACCCAGATCGATGAGATGCCCATGAATGTTGCGGATTTGCTCACCTAGTGCGATAGTGTTTCCAATACTTAAGGCGTTCATAGTGTTGTGGGCAGGTCGACACATGGTTACGTGGGAGGAAACGACACTCTAGCCAGGATTAAGCCGATACTCAAAAGCCGGTTTACTGAGAATCCTGGTTGACATCTGTTGTTGCTCAAGATATGAACTTGAAATTGAACCCTTGGCTTCCGATTTACAGAAGGTGTTATGGCTAGCGAGTTCCGACTTATTTCGAACAATGCCAATATCTCCCCTGCTATCCGTGTTATCTTTCTTCCAGTTCAAATGGCAGAGCTATCTGAAGCACTACTGACGTAGCAAACTAACCAACATAGAGGCATACTAACCTCACCCTATTTCATCCGGTATCCAATGCAGCCGTAGTCCGGCAGGCTTCTCCTATACGAAGGAAAAATATCATTTCTCCCTCATAGTCAGCACGCGAGATTCAACATATCTTGTTGTGCCAGTTTTGGCAACTGAAATCACTCCAGGCACCTGGAGAATTTGAATACTCAAACCGTATTGATTGATCAGATGGCTTGATGAACAGGATGTTCTAGCTCTCGCTATAACTATGCTGGAGCCAGCAGTACTGTACTGTGCTGTACGTCTCCCGGTTTTTATTATCCAGGGTTTTGGGATCCACGTTTCCAGGATCGGATCTTTTTCTAAACCTTCTGCCATTCCTCTGGGATTGCTACTGTATTGTACTAATTTTCGCCATCTGATAACTCTATGAGCCTCCAGTATTCGGAGGTCACAGGCCAAGTTCTCCTCCCTGTCTAATATAAATCTGGGTCTCAGCGGGGTTTTTACCTAGTACAGTAATTAGGGTATAAACAGGTATTTTTTGTATGGCTTTGTCGTCGCCCCACAGGTAGTAGGCAAGATCTACCGCTAACAAGGGGGAAAACTTAACTTACGTAGTGTATGTACCTCCGTCTCTCCCCAGCGGCCTGCTACCCAATGAACCGACTTCCGGTGAGGAGATGGTCGAAAGAAAGGAGGCAGGTGGCCAAAGATTACGAGAAACACGACTTCGTCATGCGATGTGCGGGACCGCACTGGTCATACGGTATTTCAGTTAAGTGATCTCGCATCAATATCTCCTGGTACCTGTACTTCCGTACCTTGATACCTTCATAAGTACTGTGATACTGTATGAAGTCCCGAATGGCGCGGAATTAAGCGAGGTGTAATTTAGCCATGGGAAGTCTACCTTACAAAAGTTAGCACTTCTCCGAAGCTACTGTAGCAGGGTCTCAGCATGAAGTTGATTGCATGCGGTCCTTCATACAAGTATCACAGCACCGGAGGTATCTCAGGTGGGTTGAGTTCATGAAGGTAATATCAATTCCAACTTACCTCCCTTGGGTATGAGGATGTTATGTGCTGGGAGGGTGCCATGAATGCTTTGGAAGAAAAACCACTCTCACACTCCCAGTAGTGATAATAGAGATGTTTGATGGAGCTTAGAAACCCTCGACTTTCAAGCAAACAACAATGCTCGAGCTCGAATCCGAGCTCTAAAATTGCCGTTCGGATTTACGTATATAACGATGCTGGTCAGATAATTCGGCGTCTTGCAGGCAGCTAAGCGAGGTCTCCTCAAGCTCCTGAATCCTTGGCTTTCTTCAAAGTAAGTTGCCTTACTTCATACTTACTTCATACTTGCTAGCCATTAATAAACCACGAAATATTATGTATTGATACTTAAAGTGGGGGCGCAGAAGAAGGGCAAAGTAATACTTGCTCACTAACTCATTCAAGTAAGGCACATAATAAAAAGTTGGAAAGGAATTGGTAGGCAAAATACCCCGCAGGACACACGTAACGAAGTAACTGAGTAAGGAGTAACGAGTACGAGTAACGAAAGTAACCTTCGTAACTCCGTCAGGAGGTACAGTACAGTACAGTACATAATTCGTAACGAAGTAACTCGTAAGGAGGTACATAGTGCATAGGCCTGTGCATGGTCGTGGAATATACCCGCCTCACTACTGGCTGTACTCTTGCACACTGACAATGGGCCGGTAAATTTTCTACTGTAGAGGACCTGATCAATCAGATCACAATACTGATAAATCCAGTCGAGAACTTTGGACAAAACTCAGAGTGGCTGCTCTATACAGTAGTAACTCAAACTTATGGGTAATCTTACATGACTGATAGACTTGAAAACCGCTATCTTGTCATGGCGGGGCCGTTGGTTGTGCTCTGGATCAAGGACAACAAGCCACACAAACTCTCATCGCCAGAGCCGCATTAAAATTCATCCCGAGTATCAAGTGGGGCGTCGCTTTGCACGACACCTTCGTCGAATCGTCCGCGACTCCCTCGCTTGTATTCCCAACCACCTTTCCTTTTCCATGCGCAAAGAACCCCTAAACACATTCTCATACCCTGTTATCGCTTCGTTCTATCCTGACTTCCTTTACGTACGAATTCGGCATGTGGATTAAGGAGATCTTAATCCACTTGTTATAGACATGGCTTGAATCTTGTTTAGACCCATGTCTCCTCGTATTCCTAAGTACTTCTACAGCAGGGAGCAGACCAGAAGGAGATACTGTAGTAGACCCATTCCCCACCAGGCGGTCTTCCAGCGATGCTACATCGTATCAGAGATCTGTTTACCCCAGACCTCCACTACCAAGATGTAATAATACGAGAACTGACCTTGTTCCCGTGGGAGACGGGTATGGCTGCCTGCGTTACAGTATATGCCGCCTTGTCGTTTTGTTTATTTCATCCAAGCTTTTTGCAGAGTATCAAGGTTTCTTGACGAGCGCTCGTATTACTATGACATCCTTCGTGATGTAGCAGTAGATCTACAGCGATTTGACCCTGAGTGTTTTTGATGGGCCATGAGGGACTTTTCGGCATACAATTTCCTAAAGTATTGTGAAGACCAATTCGAAAGTATATAAGTACATATCACTCCTCAGACAAAAGCTCATCTTCAACCCTCAACAACTATCTCACTTTACTCTATCCACATCACACAACTCACTCTCACTATCAATCAATCCAACTATCCCAAATCCATCACAATGCGTTTCTCTACTTCACTCATCGCAGCCACCGCTGCCTCCCTCGTCTCGAGTGCTGATGTCGCTATTCCCTCCAAACCCTTCAGTCTCCTTGCCCTCAAATCCGGGACTTCCCTCCAATTCGCTCCCATTTCAGCCAACAATCTCGGCCTCGTAACCTTTGCCCCCACAACCGCCAGTCCCACTCCTGCCGGCCTCGACGCCTCCAGCTACCTAAACGGCACCCTCTTCAACCTCCAAGCCGACGGATCCGTCACCATGGCAATCGGGACAACCGGCGTCCAATACCTCTACTGGTCCCCCCAAACCGACATCGCTCGCATCACCCCAGGCCACTCAGACTACATCCCAGATGCCGGCGTCTCAGCCTTCAACATCACCGGCTCGGGATCCGACTACCAGCTGAACTTCGAGTTCGGCCCTGCGTACGCCTGCGGCACTGGACCAGATTACAACATCTTCTTCCTCGGCGCGGCTCTCAACACTGCCAACTGCCAGGAGATCGGCCTGCTGGCGGTTTTCAACGACCACTACAACATCGGTGCCTACCAGTACATCTGAGTGTAGGCTGGCATTTCCGCCGTGCTGGGGATTTCAGGCATGGGGTTTTCAAGGACCAATGTGAAATGGTTGCTGTTGAGTATATGACTGGGTGATCGGTGATGTGGTTCTTGGGATTTTAACTTCTGTACTTACAAATTTTGAGCGTGGAGGACTTTAAGCGTGGGATTGACGAGGGATAGTGGGGAATAATGACTGTATTTGATTCTGTGGTTCTTTTAATTTCATTTTTTTATAAAAAAAAAATGATATTTTTTTATGTTATTCCAGGACCTGCAGCTTGATCTCATGTCTTATATTCTCCCCTGGCTTTACCGCACTTTCGAATCCTTAGATTCGCAGATGCTATCTCGAGCTCGTGCTATTTTTGAAACTGGGTCTCTGGTCTCAAGTTGCCTTGAGATCTCCAAGACTTGGAGTAACTTATTTTGAGAAGTACAATCTTCTTGGAAATGTGATTCAGCATTGCGTCAGGACTGCTGTGCCGTTTCACTGCATCCATTTTACCTCTGTACTCTCCTTGTATATTCTGGGCACATACTCTGTATACCCTCTGTAAATCCGGGACTCGCGTTTGGAATCTGGATGTCAATCTGTGTATGCTTGATTGCCTAGTCATTTGCTTTACTGGGGCATTAGAATGGTGCAAACGCGTTACTCGTGGCCATTCAAAAGAGGGAATCTAGCCATCCAAGTAAGGGAATTTCTTAGTGCGATCTATTCCCATCTATACTGACTAGCCTTTTCTAGTAAGACCATGCCCCAAATACTCTATAGCCTTCTCAAGCCTAATCCATCGAACCCATGGAATTTAAAGGTGCTTGGATAAATTTCTAGGGAAGATTCGCCAAGCATCACTTCTTGTCAACTCTTGGAATTTTGTTCTTGCCATCAAAATGGGTGTACGACATTGCGTCCAGATCGATGTCCTTGAAATGACGAACCTGTTGATATTGGTATCATTACTTGGTGAATTTCGACTACGGGAGGGGGCGGAGGACAGTGTGAAAATGAAATATGGACTACATCTCCAATGTCCAAAGAATATTGATATTCAAAGTCCAAAGGAGGGTTGGATTTGACCCAAGTTACATGGGCTTTTGGCTGCTGGTAGAGAGCAGCCGGTTTGTGCGAGCACTTGCGTTTGCGTGAAAAAGTAGCTAGTGCGGAACAGCCACTAGTACCAAGAAGATACACATACATTCATGGCAATAATATCCTTCATGGGATCCGTCTCCCCCTGCTCTTGACGGCACATATCAATAAGAATGCTGCTCCCACAAGTCTTACAGAACTTTTGGGCCTTGAGCTTCGTGTTGAAACGGTAGGTTGTGAGGTTGTCATATCCTGCTGCCTGTCAACCACAATTCAAAGGTGGGAGAGAAATTCAAAATACCCTGAATCCATTTCACATCCTGTCGGACTGGATAAACTAGCAAGTATCCATTTTGATGGCAAATTGAACAGGTACACTGGTTGACGGGGTACTTGGGAAAAGGGTGCTTGAGCGTGACTTCGAACTGAACGGCCTCACAATGGCAGGCTCCTTGATAGGCGGTCCGCTCATCCCCAGTAGAGGGGTCGAGAGGCTTCTTTTCAGTGGCCATTTTGAGATGTTGGTTTACGAAATGCAAATGGGAAGAGGTGACGGATACTTAGACAAATTCCTGAACGGGAATGTTAAGACTACATGCAGTATTGTGCCAAGACCTCCGACAGTCGAAATGCGGCTTACAAATGCGGCTTACACTGTAATAACAGTAATACTCGGTTCAGATGGGAAAACTATTCCCGACATCAACAATGCCATGTTGAATTAAATGAAGAACGCAAATCATAAGGACTGGAACGAAAGAAGAGACTGTACAAGTTGCACAGATACTCGTACACAGGATCCAATGAATGGTGCTGGTTACACTGAATCCGAAGATGCTGCATTGCTGGTACTGTAGAGAGGCACATGCGTTTACTGTAGATAACGATTTGAGATGCAAGAGCTCGTCTTGACTCTTGATATGCAACAGCATCAAGACTAGATTGAAGAACGGGAATAGCAATGTCTGATACTTGCTCACGAAGATTAAAAAAGGTCACAAGCCCCGAGAAACATTTCGTGTTGCCATCCCTCGAGGTTCAAGATCCTCGGGATGGCTCGCTACGGAGACTTCCGGACCGGGACTCTACGAACGCCATTACGAAGTGTAAGACGAACGAGGCTGAACATCAAATTTCTCTTTGCCTTGATCTATCCTCGTGTCAGATATCTCCGGTTTGACTTCAGACTCTGTCACTCCCGACCTCAGCTCGCTTCAAGTCGCCGAGTGCCCGCATATTCTAATCTTACAGTGGAAGAGGACGGCGAGGTGTCAGCCTCACCAGTGAGTCCCATTGACAACAGAGAGGTCATCCAGTGATTTGCATCCTGTTGCATCCCTTTTCTTTCCGTCCTGCAATCACTTACTGTGTCTGACACAGCCTTGCTTGGCCACCTCAATCTTCCTTTAAAGAGTCATCCACCTCGACCTCCTCTAAGGCATCTACTTTCCTACAGTGCCAACTTCCTTACATTTGTGGCGAACACAAACCTTCATACGATTTCTCACTGATTACTATCAAGCCTGACGACTAGTCCACCCTCAATGTACGTTGCACGAGTATCAACAAGGGTACCCGTCTCCAAACAAACGGCAGTACAGCTCTCAAAAGCTGTCGCAAGCTTCTCTCATTCCTATGGCTTGTCTGCTACCTCTCCAGGCCTCCATCTAGGAGGTCTGCAAACACAATCGTTCCGGTCTCGACGTCAATTCTCCTCGACATCAAGAACACAACTCCGAGACTACTTCCCCGAGCCAGAACATGGTCAAATCTTCAAGACAGAAGCAGCATGGCCTCATCCACCGTCAGTCCGCTCTCCCCTTCCTAAAATTAAAGACCCTAACATACTTTCAGATACAATACCGAAAAGATGAGAAATGACATCTACTTCGCCCACCGCAAACCCCGCAACTTCTCCGACCGCGTGGCCCTCTTCATGGTCCGCATGATGCGTTGGGGAATGGACACCGCAACCCGCTACCAGCACAATGTCGAAGAGCCCAAGAAAATCGGTGATGCTAACGCCGTCGTAGCCACCAAACCCTACTACATGAACGAACGCAAGTGGCTTGTACGAATGGTATTTCTCGAGTCTGTGGCTGGTGTACCTGGTATGGTCGCTGGTATGCTTCGACATCTACACTCGCTTCGCCGTATGAAGCGTGACAATGGATGGATTGAGACGTTACTTGAAGAGGCATACAACGAGCGTATGCATCTTCTTACATTTTTGAAGATGGCTGAGCCAGGCTGGTTCATGAAAGTCATGATCCTCGCCGCCCAAGGCGTCTTCTTCAACTCCATGTTCCTCTCCTACCTAATCTCTCCACGCACCTGTCACCGATTCGTCGGCTACCTTGAAGAAGAAGCTGTTCTCACCTACACTCTCGTCATCCAAGATATCGAGGCCGGCAAGCTCCCAAAATGGACGGACCCTGCGTTCAAAGTTCCGGATCTAGCTATTAATTATTGGAAGATGCCGGAGGGAAGCAGGACGATGAGAGATCTGTTGCTGTATATCAGAGCCGACGAGGCAAAGCATAGGGAGGTAAACCACACACTCGGAAATCTGAAGCAGCAGGAGGATCCAAATCCGTTCGTGAGCGAGTACAAAGATACCAGCAAGCCTCACCCGGGAAAGGGGATTGAGAATATCAAGCCGCAGGGTTGGGAGAGGGATGAGGTTATCTGAGGCGTTTTTGGGGAATAGTTTCGGAGCAAAGGACGAGGATTGGATTTCTTTGCTTGGCTTTTGTATGATCAGGGCGTTTGAGGCTGGGAGGGAATTTGAAAGATTTGGGGGAATGAGGGATAAAAAAACTGACCTCACGGCATACGACACCACTCCTTACTGTACATGCTACCGGGACGATACTGATGGCGTTTCGGCAACTCTCCTACTCAGAACGCGATACCAATTTGAATCATTAGAGGCTGGGTATTAGATAGCGATTTGAATTAGAATGCATGTGCTCACATCACTTGAAGATTATGTTCACGTAGGAGTGCTTTGATATTGTGCTATGAGTCTATCAAAATACACAAATCAATCACTGTAGCTATTTGCCAGTTATTTTTACCCCCCCCTTCTATCTCACCACACCCATCACCTGTCTACTCCAACTTCAACTCCTCAAACTGTCTAATGGTCTCCTCAAACGCCTTTCTCTCCGTCTCCAAATCCCTCAACTTCCCCTCCTCCATCTCCTGCAGCTCCTTGCTCACCTTCTCCTTATAGCCCTCATCCGTCAAAATCTTCTGTTGCTTCTCAATACCTTTATTAGTGGTGGCGAGCTTCTTAGCAGCTTTGGTGATTTCGGAGTCAAGGTCGACGCGGCCTTTGACGTCTGTGGGGTTTGTTAATAAGAGCTTTGCAAGAGGAACAGGGATATGGAGAAGGAGTAGGGCTTACGTAGGAAGACAGCAGCGTTGGCGGAGACAGAGTATGCGACGCAGCCAGCGGGACGGGGGGCGGTGGGTTCTAGGAGCGAGAGGGTGGCAACGCCTTTGCCGGAGAGGGATTTTATGGAGGCGGTTTCGGAAGATACGATCCTAGAGGACGAGGGGGTTTGGGTTTGGATGAAAACTGGAAGGAGAGTTAGTATAGTGCGTGGTAATAATAGGGCCGGGTGGGACGTACCTTTTCCTTCGTCCTTGAGGGAGTACTCAGCCATCAATGAGCGAATACCCTTAGAGATGTCGAGAATGAGTTCATAAGCATCTGCAGAAACAGTATCATCCATTGTAGCATTGTAGACGGGGTACTTGGCCAGAACGATTGATGGAGTGTTGTCTTCTGGGCGGCGGGGGAGGCGTTGCCAAAGCTCCTCAGTCAAAAAGGGCATGTATGGGTGGATCATTGTCAAGCCACCCTCGAGTGTAGTGTACAATGTGTCCATGGCCGAACGCTTCTCCTCTGCGTTACCATCTTGGAGGATAGCTTTTGAGTTCTCAATGTAGACGTCGCAGAGGTTGTTGTACCAGTATTGGTAGATAATCGATGTTGAGCGCATGAACTCACGGTCAGCAAGTGCTTGGTTGACTTCCTTTGCGGCAATCGTCAACTTGTGCAAGATCCATCGCTCAGCTAGAGACTCCTTTCCGGTGAGTGCAGCGGTCTTTCTCGGAACGTAGTCTGCGTCCATCTTGCCAAGAACAAATTTTGTTGCTTGGTAGATCTTGTTGCAGAATTTTCTGTATCCGTGTATAACCTTGATATCGAAAGCAATATCACCGCCTCCAGTTGTATAAGAGACTAAAGCGAATCGGAGGGCGTCCGTACCACACTGAGGAATTCCGTCTGGGAAGGCACTCTTTTGATACTTGGTGGCTCGCTCAACCTCGAGCGGGTTAAGATTTCCGACCGAAAGCTTGGCGTGGAGCTTCTCAAGTTCAATACCCTCAATGACATCTTGAGGATCGATAACGTTGCCCAATGACTTAGACATCTTACGACCTTCAGAATCTCGGATCAGGGAATGGCAGTAAACCTCGGTGAAAGGCACCTTGCCAGTAAGCTTCAAGCTGAACATGACCATGCGGGCAATCCAGAAGAAAAGGATATCCCATCCGGTCTCTAGAACAGAGGTGGGGAACAGAGTCTCCAGATCATGTGTCTTGTTCGGCCATCCCAATGTAGCAAAAGGCCACAGACCAGATGAGAACCAAGTGTCAAGGACGTCTTCATCTCTCTTCAAGGAGAAGTTCTTTCCTGGAAGTGCTTTTCTTGCCTTAGCTTCAGCCTCTTCTTGAGTTCGCCCGGCAAACCAGAGTCTGCCATCAGCCTCATCGTTCTCCTCTCCGTAGATGTGAGCAAAATACATCGGTGCTTGATGACCCCACCAGAGTTGTCTCGACAAACACCAGTCGTTGACATTTTCCATCCATCGAATATAACTCTTCTCCGCAGATTCAGGTAAAATCTTGATCTCGCCAGACTCCACAACACCTAACGCTGCAGCTGCCATTTCCTTCATTCTCATCCACCATTGAGGCTTCATGAGCGGCTCAATTACGTCCTTGGATTTGTCGCAAAGAGGGACAGTCATAGGATTATCCTTCTTATCAACGTAGAGACCAAGCTTTTTGAGATCATCCTGGATCGTATATCTGACATCAAATCGCTTTTGTCCCTTGTAAGGTCCAGCATTCTCATTCATTTTCCCATCATCAGTTAAGATGTTGATAAATTTGAGGTGATGTCTTGTACCAAGGGCAAAATCATTAGGGTCATGGGCGGGAGTGATCTTGACAGCACCAGTACCGAAGTCCTTCTCAACGTAGTCGTCCGCAACAATTGGCATCAACCGACCTGGAATGAAAGGATGAATTGCATTCTTGCCAACAAGATGCTTGTAGCGCTCATCGTCGGGGTGAACAGCAATACCAGTATCTCCCAGCATGGTTTCTACACGAGTGGTCGCAACCTCAATCTTCTCATCCGTACCCTCGATTTCATACTTGAAGTGGATGATGATTCCAAACTCGACTTTCTTGTCATATCCAGGTACGTCCAGCAAAGTACGGCCAGTCAACTCCTTGTTAACGACCTCAAGGTTAGAGAGTGCTGTGTTGAGCTTTGTGCACCAGTTGACTAATCGATTAGCCCTGTAGATGATTCCTTCGTCGTGCAATTGAACGAAAGTTTCAGTAACAGCAGCACTGAAGTTCTCGTTCATGGTGAAAGCTTCTCTAGTCCAGTCGAATGATCCACCCATGCGTCTCAATACAGTGTTGATTCTTTGGTGGTATTCATTCTTCCAATCCCAAACAGTCTCCACGAACTTCGGTCTTCCCAGATCATGTCTAGTCTTTCCCTCACGGCGCCATAGCATGTTCTCTACGACACTCTGAGTTGAGATACCAGCATGATCGCATCCCGGCAGCCACAAGGTTGTCTTTCCGTGCATACGATTCCATCTGATCATAACATCTTGTAAAGCATTACCCAATGCGTGTCCCATGTGAAGGTTTCCAGTAACGTTTGGTGGTGGCTCAACAATGACGAAGGATCCCTCGGGCTTGACCTTGCCATCTGCTGTGAACTCAGGCTTGAAGAAGCCTTCCTTCTCCCACCAAGAATACCACGCTGATTCGACGGCTGTTGGGTTGTAGGCTTTGTATTGAGGGTCCTCGAATGATTGAATAACTAGGAGCACAGTTAGTACCGGGCTTTCGCACAACCTCGCCTGGTATTACATACTCTTCTTCTCTCCAGGTTTTGTGATCTCTTCATACGGAGGCAGAGCAGCTTCTTTCTCCTTCTCAGCAGCCTTAGCCTTCTTCTCCTTGTTCTTACTAGTCGCAGCGGGAGTTGCGGTCGCGGCTTTGGCCTTCTTTTGGTCGAACTTGGCTTGCTTCTCGGCTTTTTTGCGTTCTTTCTCCACTATAAAATCAGATAGGTTAATACTGTTCTTTGGAACGCTATCTGTACACCAGGTTCGAACATATCGCAAATAGAATAGCTTTACGTACATTCCTTCTCACTTTTCAACTTCTTCTCTTCTTCCCCTCCTTCTGGAGCTGCAGTTCCAACCTTGCTTCCCGCATCTTGCCCCGCAACATGAGAACCTGTCCCGCTGGCTTTTGCTGCGTCCGTGAAGGCAGACTTTGTTTCCTTGGAGACAGGAGGAGGAGCTCCAGACACCGGGCCCGTTTCTTCACCAACTATTGTAATTCGGTGATCAGCTTATGCTTGCGCAAGAACGATTGTTCAGTTCCTTACTGGGGTTATAGGAGGCTGCGTTGGTGGCCATCCTGGCAAATGGGTAGTTGAATGTAAGTTTGTGAGGCGACCTGCGCACCCAGAGGGCTCTAGATAGTAGTCTAGACGTCGTGCTGGCGTCTCTTTCGAATAATTGAGTTCTCTGGGTTTCGCGTTCATGTACAGGAAGATTTGTAGAATCGGAGTCAAAATATTTGGGCTGGTGGGCGGAAAGAGTCACAGTGGGCATGGGTGCACAGGCCACGGCAAGGCTGACGACTTTGAGCTTCATCTGCAGATCTTGCTTTTCCAACCTCCATTCATCATCAACAATGATCACCTACAAGTATTCTAAGACTCTTCACTGATGTATCTCTAGAAGCTGAAGCTAGGGAGGAAAGGGTCTCTCGAGATTTTCAGCATCATTTTCAAAAGTACTTATATCCACCATGGCTATTACTCCTCTACCTCAAGCCACAATCCATCTCCTCGGATCTTCTCAAGCTCTCACAACGCCAATATCCCTTGTTAAAGAACTCATCGACAACTCTCTAGATGCTAAGGCAACTTCCATTGATATCCTTATCTCTCCAAATACCCTTGACAAGATCGAGGTTCGGGACAACGGCCATGGCATTCCACAGGACGACCTCGATGCTCTTGGAAGACGTGGACATACCAGCAAGTTAAGATCCTTTGACGAATTGAGGTCCATTGGGGGCGTTAGTCTTGGCTTTCGAGGAGAGGCTTTGGCCAGTGCAGTCCAACTCGGAGAAGTCAGTGTCACAACAAGAACGGATGGGGAGTCTGTAGCCACCACAGTCAAGCTCAAGGCACCAGGTGGCATCGCCAGTCGAAGCCGAACCTCTCATCCTATCGGTAGCACTGTTTCTGTTCTCAATTTCATGTCGAAGCTTCCTGTCAGAAAGCAGACTGCTTTGAAAGAGGCTCCAAAAGCCCTAGGAAAGATCAAACATCTCTTACAGTCTTATTCTTTGGCTCGACCTCATATCAAATTCAGTCTCAAGATCACCAAGGGGGGTAAAGGATCATGGGCCTTTACCCCCAGAGCTAACGATGGGATCAGGGAGGCAGTCTCACAAGTTATCAGCAGGGACTGTGCTCTTCAGTGTATCCAAAAATCACTATTTTTTCCAGAGAACAGTGGCCAAACAGGACCTGATGAGGCGGGGGTTGTGCCAGAGAGTCGGGCCAATCAGCCGGTTGACGAGAACTCTCTTGGTTCCCACGGCGATCGCTTCGCTATCGAGGTTTTCCTACCAAAGCTAGGTGCTGATTTCTCTAAGATTGGGCATGGACAATTCATCTCGATAGACTCAAGACCGGTGTCACACGAGAAAGGGACAATGAAACGGATTGTTACAATTTTCAAGTCATATTTGAAAGATTCGTCCTCCGAGAACTCAGAGAAACTCAAAAGTCCTTTCCTACACCTAAACATCACGTGCCCTGCTGAAAGCTACGACCCGAATGTCGAGCCTGCTAAGGATGATGTTCTTTTCGCGAATGAATATCTCGTTCTGGAATCGATCGAGAAAGTATTTATGGAGCTCTATGGGGAGCGTAAGGCTTGTAACCCCAATAAGACTTCGACGGAGAAGATGGACGATTTTGAGTTACTCATGGCTAGAAAATCTGTCCAGCCTGTACAGAATGCTACACCACGGAGTGTAAAGGCGGTAGCTCCCGAAGCAGATATCGTTACCTTCGCCGCAGCAGGATCATCTTCTCCAACTACGCTCGTTGCTACGGCTGAGTCTAGTAATGCTACCAAATCGATTGACGAAGGAAATAGCATATTTATTAGAGAGAACAATGACACAGCTGGTAGTCCTAGGAGGAAGTGGCAAGTTGACATGTCCATGGATTATGCAGAAGAAGTTGAAGGTTTCCAAAGTCGAAAGCAGCCATTCATTCCAGGCCCGGGCTCTAGCTCTGTACCAAAACCATTTGATGTTTCTCTCAATCCATGGATTATTGCTAAGATGACAGCACCACTTCAGAATCGGAGCGGGGAAATGACCACTAGGCCCTCAGCTGAGTGCTTGGAGGAAGCAGCTCCAAAACGCCCATCAGACATCTTCCCAACCCCACAGCAATCCTCTGATCCTGTCAATTCCGATGTAGACGTGCAAGGTCTGATGGGTGCTCCAGCACGGCCGAGCCAGACAGTCCGGAATGATGATATCAGAGATTTAGCATTGTCAACTCCCCAGAATCGATCAAACAGCAGGCGCTCAGTCTCGGCCGATCTGGACGATGAGCTCCTCCTCCCTGGGGACGATTCAGAAACTTTCAATCGTAGGAACAATTTTGTTAGTGCTAGGGATGTCTCAGATCCTTCCATTTTCTTACCCCCGCCTGCTCGCTCCAATGCTGCTCAGAAACCAAAGACCACAAACAGGCCGTTCGTATCTCCCATGCTCCAGAATCATATCCCACAGGACGGTATGCGCCAGACAACTCTAGCAAGATCGCTTCAGCAACCGAAGGCTCGCAATGATCAGCCACGTGGTTCATTGCCGCAGGAGCCACAATCTGATCTGGACTGGTCGATGGACTTTGAGCACCGCAAGGAAGCAGCCACCCGCCGAAGACGTGAGGAAACAAAGGCTTCTCTTCGGGAAGCGAAACGGGAAGCACAGCGGGAGGCACTTCGGGAATCTGAGTTGTATGATTCTGTCGAACCTGCCAGCGTGTCTCCTCACAAGAACAGGTACAATGCAGCAATCGCTGCTTTGGAGGCTACGCAGGCCTCCGAGAAAACCGCCGCAGATTTAAAAGAGCCTTTCCGGACCACTCTCCCGGACGGCGATCCACGAGCCTACCTTATGAGGCGACAGAAGTCTATGTCTCTTGTCCAACCCCAGCCAGGAGCTTTGAGGATGGCTCGCGGCAAGTCAACGAGACTACCATTGGAGATGATTCCTCAGGGACAACAAATTCACATGCTTTTGTTGGGCTTTCCAAGCGATTTACAAACAGTGAAACGACTTAGTGTGCAGTCAGCCAAGACAGATGTGTACGTCAGTAGAGGTGATCAGAACGTTGGGCTCTGGATGAGTGGGGAGGACAAGGATTTATTTACAAATAGGGTTCAGTCTCTTGTCACCAGGTGGATTGCTAGCCGCGAGGGAGAGAGCTGCGAAGTAGAGTATAATTTTGACCAGTTATGGAAGACGAAAGGGCTCTAGATGTGCATATGGTGTTCATAATTCGGTACATTGCGGGAACATGGCTGGGTTTCTAGGTTTGGCGTTGATTTGTAGCTTTTAAGATACCCATCTGCTTTTCTGAGCTTAACACATAGTTACTATTAATGGGGGGCCTCAAAGTCAAGAGCGGGATCCGGTACTGACTCACTGGACCCAAGTCACATACCTTTCTTTGCCTGCATTTCCTGAAAGTGTCCACTTTTGAAAAAAGGTTGCGAACCGCAGCAGAATAGAGATGGGATGGAATGGATAAACATCCTAATAGCGGGCCACCTCTTCACAGTTAAGCTGTAGTTGGAATGTAGTGAAATTTAGGGCTATCCTGCACTCCTAAAATTGTGGAATTTAGGTGGTGCATTTCAGATGTGTGAACCTTCGGATGTATTTCTTTTTGGAAATACACTCATTCTTTAACCGTTTGCCCAACAGAAACGCATTTCCAGGAAGGTTCATCAGTAAGTGTTATGCTTCCCTTCGGTGGCGCACTTGTCTGCGCACTTGCTTGCCAAACAGACCCATTTTGAGTCACTGAGTAACTGACTACTGAGTAGCCGAGGGAGTCAATGAGTCTGGCAGTAAAGTTAGTCGAATTTTGATTGTATAAAACAGAAACCTTCTGTCTTGCCACGTTAGACCTCATTGTCGCTTCCATAGAAAGGGGGAGCAGAACCTGGGACTTGACACGGCACGCTAGACAGGGTCCACTTAAAGAACAACTCGACTTACTCGTTAGTCATATTCATCAACATTTAAATCACTTCATCTGCATCCTAAGAAATCCTTCAGGTTATTCTAATCCTTCAACACCAAGTAAGATCTTACCATTCATCATAATGACAACCTCTGCTAAGGGTCTCAACGGTCATCGAGCAGACGATCACTCTCCCGACTTGGGCCTCGTTAACCTCTCCCTCTCCTCGAAGACGGTACATGCAGATGACTACCTCAACGAATTTGGACGAGATGTAGCTCCTCCGTTGCATGTCTCTACAACATTTCGTTACAATAAGGACCCAGATGCTTTGAGAACTCTAACAAAACTCGGCGTAGGAAGAAACCCTCCTCTAGTCCAAGCAAACCAACATCAGCTGACCTTGAATCCAGCCCGAGGAGAAATATGAAGCACATGTCTACTCCAGATACACAACCCCAAACACCACCCGCTTTGAAGCCATCCTCTCCAACATCTTAAAAGGCCCATCTCTAACCTACGCCTCGGGACTAAGTGCCTTCCATGCCCTCCTTGTCTTCCTAAACCCCAAGAATATTTCCATTGGAGACGGTTACCACGGCAGTCACGGCGTAATTGGAATCCACCAAAAGCTAACCGGCCTCAAGAAACTCTCTCTTGACTGTCCTACCGAAGACCTCCAACCTGGAGATATCGTTCACATCGAAACACCACTTAACCCCACCGGTCTCGTCAGCAACCTCGCTGCCTACGCCGAGAAAGCTCATTCCCGAGGTGCGTTCTTGACTGTAGATGCAACATTTGGTCCTCCTCCACTTCAAGATCCCTTCTTATGGGGAGCAGACATTATCATGCACAGTGGGACGAAATATGTGGGAGGGCACTCGGACATGTTGTGTGGAATCTTGGCGGTTAATCCGACGAGAGCGAAGGAGGGGTGGTTTGAGAAGTTGTTTGGTGAGAGACTGTACTTGGGAAACGTAATGGGAAACATGGAAGGCTGGCTAGGCGTTCGCAGTGTCAGAACTTTGGAAGTCAGAGTGGAGAGGCAGGCGTTGAATGCTGCGAGGCTTGTTGGTTGGTTGAACGCGTCTCTGAACTCCAATGACGAATCCGGCGCTGCTGTAAGAGATGTGCTTGCGAAGATTGAGCATGCGAGTCTGCAGGAAACTGATATCAAGGATGGATGGCTGTTGAAGCAAATGCCGAATGGGTTTGGACCGGTGTTCTCGATTACGATGAAGGAGCAGGCTTTTGCGAGGAGACTACCGAGCAAGTTGAAGTTATTCCACCATGCTACCAGCTTGGGAGGTGTAGAGAGCTTGATTGAGTGGAGAACGATGACGGATTCGAAGGTGGACACGAGGCTATTGAGGGTGAGCATTGGAATTGAGGGTTGGGAGGACCTGAGAGATGATTTACTGCAAGGATTTAAGGCGTTGAAGGCAGAGGAGGAAGAGTTTCTGAAAAAATAGGGAAATCGGAGCAGAGAGGAAAAAGACTTGCTTAGGGCTAAGACTAGTTTGATTTGAAGAAAGGAATCTGCATTTTTAGTCATTCCCTGAACAACTCTAGTAAAGGTGAGGACTCATCGCGACTGGAAAAGAAGGGGTAGCTTACTCGGCACTATACCTTCGGCTAGCGAGGTAAAGAAGTCAACTTTCATTTCCTTTCTTTTACCGAATATCTCGCAGTCCTTCTCATTCACTCTTTCCAACGCGTCGGTTTCTGCAGTTAGAAATTCTATTGCGCAAGCAAACATTTTGTTTGCTATCGCATCCGCCATCTCCCTTCACTGCAGTTGTTTCTCTTTTCGCCATCCTTCCTTCAACCTGAGGGGTTCGGCCTCGTAGTAACACCGCACCCGCAAGTATTTGCAGTCATCCGCAGTCACCCGCTGTCTGATATAAGATGCCCGCTAGGTGGGCTTCTCCGTCGCCATCTCCGGAGACAACGCCGGTCGCGCCTGTTGCTTTGCCTGTTCGTCAAACACAAGATGCTACGCAAGAGCAAGCCATTCCTCCCGGGTATCAATGGGGTGCTCTGGCTCAAGCTGTTGCGCTTCCTCAACACCAGTTGTCCACGGCACCTGTCGGTCATACCGCTCCTGTTCAGCACCAACATAGCATCGAAGTTCAGCAACATAACCCTCTAGTTCCGCAAGGATGCCCTCCGTTGGGTCAAGTTGAATACCCAGGTCCAAACCAAAGAATTGCAGGCCAGCATGGTCAAATCCTCCGGCAGCCTCACCTTCAAAGTCTCTCGCAAAACCAGTTCGTTCAACCATCAGCTTCTGGCCTGGCTTTAGCACAGAACCAAACCACCTTCTCCGGCAGTAGTTGGCCACAATTCCCAAATACGCGTCGAGAATCTGAGATTTCCCATCAGTACTCTCTAGATACCTCAATTGGCCAATTTGCCATTCGAACTCCACCTTCCACACGTGCCGACAACCAGCTTGCTCAGGTTCCCCAGCCTGCAATTGAGCCCCCTAGTCTCAATCTACCACCACAGAAGCCCTTTCTTTCTTTAGAAGATGCTGGTTCGATTGTTTGGAAGTATGCGGAGAGCATTGGAATGGTTGGCTCGCGTGAATCTGCTAACACCTCTGTTGTCCTGATGTTTGGGCCTCCGGAACCTGCAGGATATCAAGTACTTCCTGAAGAGGTCCACAATGCAGCGCGGGATCATTTTGCCAAGTTCTTTCCTCAAAATCAAGCTCAAGGTGTCTTGCAAGATACCATTGTCACTACTGCACAATTATCATCCGCTCTTTCCACGGCCAGCAACTCTGCAGAGCGGACTTCTCAAGTAGACAGTGATCGGGGAACATACGTACCTCCTCATCCACGCGCAGCTCCAATTTCTTCAGCCCCTGCACGATCTTCTAACCCCATGTCTGAGCCGGCAGCCGCATTTGTTGTCCCAGCTCATGCCTACATATCTTTTGTTTGGCGAACCTCACAAGATATGGGCATCGACATCTCTCTGGAAAAGGCTAAGGCTATCCTAGAGTGGGGATTCGGGCCACCTAAGCCTGAAGGATACGGCTTAAGCCGCAAGGAAATAACTGAAGCTATTTATAAATGGTTTGAGAAAGAAGATAAAATGGTCGCAGAGTCCGCTTGCAAGATCATTCAAGAACAATCCGCTCATCCCCAGGTAGCGAAGCTTGTAGATCAAAGCGGCGTTGGTCCGAACAATGCCGTATTATTACCAGACATCTGGACTTCTTTTGATGATGCAGTGGCTGATGTTCGAGATGTCGCAGGCAGAGCTGGTATTCAGTTATCGGCAAAAGATGCACACGAGCTGTTGGTAACAGTGTTTGGACGACCAGGACATCTTGGTTATAATTTATCATGCGATGATATTGCTAAGGTGGTAAACACTTGCATTTTGAAAGGAGCATCTGCAGCTGTTGCTATTCCTGAAGCCCAGCGACCACAAGACCAATTAGATGGCCACCTAGCTCAATCATATGAACCTCAACTTACCAAGCCTTCCAAGGGGCTAGCTTCCCTAGGTATTTTCAACCCTGGCCAAAAATCATTTCGCAACCTAGGTGCCCCTGAGTCTTTGGCTACTATTGCTCAAAATGCAACAATTGGGGAGCAGTGCCGGACCGTGGCGAAGTCACAGGTACTTGAAGATGACTATGTCACACCCGCAACAGTAGTCTCAGCTTCACGCACCGCCTGGCCCTTGCGGGTTCTCCAAGAAACTCCACTTGGCTATATCCGCGATAGTAAGTTTGGATCTTCTTTTGTTTCGACTCTAGCAGCGCTGACATGACAAAGCAACCGGTAACTGGTACCCTCGTGATATCGGCCGATCTTCTCGTCTCTCCAATGGCATCGTTGTCTACCAATTTGGTGACACGTTTTCCCACAACCACTCTGGATGCCACATTGGCCTTACAGACAATAATTGCGCGATCAACACAGATCTGCTAAATCCAACACTCACTAGTTATGCTGGAACTACTACAGCTAACTTCAATGGGGAAGCAATAGTTGAGCCGCTGATCAAGAAGACAGAATGCGAGCGAGATCGACAAGATATGACGCACAAGATATGGTCTTTCAGTGGCCTTATAGAGCACTCGAGCTACAAGGAGAAGATATCCTGCTGGGCTTTTTATGAGCTCAGAAAATGGGATGGGAAGACGGCTGGGGGAATTCGAGATGGCCACGCATACCAATACACGGGTCTTGCAGAGGTTATCATTGCCAATGGAAAAATTGAAGCTCATCGTGTGCCGGATCAAGACGGGAATGAGTTCAAGATCCTGGAACCACGGTTCGGCTCTTTCTGCGCGGCTAAGGATGGGAAGTACGCTTACCTTTACGGTCACTTTAACGGTGGAGCTAAAGACGTCGGCATTGCTCGTGCTCCATTGGAGTCAGTCTACGACCTAAGCACCTACCGATACTGGGACGGCGTAGGTTGGGCATTCGAGGTTAACGGGACCTTTGCTATCTTTCACCAGATGCAACATGGCCAAATCTTCAAGACCAATATGTTCGGATCAGACTCCAAGTATCAATGGGCCTTTATCGGCTGCAGTAACGCCGGAGACAGCGAGTTCAAGTTCATGCGCGCCACTCAACCTCAAGGACCTTGGGACGGTGGACCTCTTTCGGATGTTCGAACTTATCGACTTGATAAAGAACAGAATGAGGGATTCCGGTATTGCATGTACGCTCATCCTTGGGCATTTGATGCCGAGAGAGGCGACCTGATGGTATCTTGGAGCGAAGGCAGCATGACAGGAGGTGTTCTGGCTGCGAAGATTCGATTCCAGACAACAGACATCCCGCTACCAGAGCACGAAAAGAAGCCACCGTCTAAAGGCAAGAAGCATTTTGTTACCAGTTGGCTTGAAGGAGCGGCGGAGGCGGAGCAGGCTGGCGACCCAAATGATTGGATTTCTCCAACCCCTGAGGTACTTGAATGGAGCAAGGCTCAAAGAAGTGCGTGGGATGCTTGATTGCATCGAAATAACAATTCTGGAGCTGGAGGGCGAGATTCGTGCATCGAGATTCTGATTTCGAATGACAAGCTCTGATAATGGTGATAATTATGAAGATGACTTGATGACAAAATGTGTCAAATAGGGTTGCTACTGCTATAAATCAAGACCCAGATAAGAAATAATATCAAATGTGGCCAATACCAGGTGTCTTTGTTGAATATGAGTTGGTGACTTTTCAAACTCGCGATGTAATGGATTTTGATGTCCAGAGAGCTCTGACGCGGTCTTACCACTATGAGCAAGCTAGAGCAGAGATGAACCGGGCCTATGAATCTGAGAGGCCTCGAGATATCTAGAGTAACGAGGTACGCATAGAACAAATAATACCTTTGTAGCAACAAACCTCTCTTCCCGCAAAGGCAACCTCCTTTCTAGAAGCATCTGCAGTTGATTTCAAAGTTTGGATTAGTAAGCATAGAGGCTGAAGCTAGTCTAGATACAGCCTTGTTACAAGCTCCATATACAGTCTTTTTGCGGCTCAACTTCTTCTCCACTTCAACCTCTACATAACTCTCCCGAATTCGGTAGAGCCTTGACCAGCAGTTCACTTTCGAGGCGCATATACCTACGCCCATCTACTAGTCTCTAACGACAAGTTTCTGCATCCGCCTAGTCGCAACCCTTTCACGGCGCAAACCTCTTCTATCTGTGTACCACACCCCGCCACACCTCCAACCTTACTTCCTCTGCAAACATGGCCAACTATCTCGCCTCCATCTTCGGTACTGAAGCCGACAAAGTTAACTGCTCCTTCTACTACAAGATCGGCGCCTGCCGCCACGGTGACCGTTGCTCACGCAAGCACGTCAAGCCCTCCTACTCGCAAACCATCCTACTCCCCAACTTGTACCAAAACCCCGCCTACGACCCAAAGAACAAGATGAATGCCAGTCAGCTGCAAAATCACTTTGATGCTTTCTATGAGGATTTCTGGTGTGAGATGTGCAAGTTTGGAGAGATTGAGGAGGTGGTTGTGTGCGACAATAACAATGACCGTACGTACAGAAATTTTTATAACCCCATGTCATTTTTGTGTGGAAGTGAGTTGCTAACGTGATGATGGTGAATAGATCTCATCGGTAATGTTTATGCGCGCTTCAAGTACGAAGATTCTGCCCAAAAGGCCTGCGACGCCCTTAACTCCCGCTGGTATGCCGCACGCCCTATCTACTGCGAACTCAGCCCGGTCACCGATTTCCGCGAAGCTTGCTGCAGGTTGAATAGTGGTGAAGGATGCGTCAGAGGTGGCTTTTGTAATTTCATCCATAGGAAGAATCCGAGTCCGGAGTTGGATAGAGAACTGGAGTTGGGAACGAAGAAGTGGCTGCGGATGAGAGGCAGGGATGAGAGGAGTTTGACGAGGAGTCCGAGTCCGGAGCCAACCAGGAAGCGGTATTAGATGGCAGATGGGAGGAGGGATGGGTTTTGCTTGAGCTTGAGCTTTCAACGGGGTGGGCTTTGGCTACACACTGCTGTTGAGGGGAAGAGGAGAGCGAGCCATATTAGGTGACTGATGGACTGGAGAGAAACGCTGCTAGTGGAGGCAGGATGTATGCTGGATAAAGTCGGTGGCTCTGGCGTTCAGGGCAGTCATTGCGATCATAAAACAGCTTTTCGTGTACGATATTGTCTCAGAAAAAAAGAGACCAAAAGAAAAGCAGCGTTACAGATTCCATCATTCCCAAACCTCCATAAATTTTGCATAACCAACCCCCCTTTCATTTTTATCGAAGTTTTAATTACCAACGTACTTTGAATATTGGAGTTTATTTACATATTCAAGATCATGATGAAAATCAACATTAGGTGAGTATTTAAGTTGTAAATGCATTTCCGTGTCCGGGGTGGGGACAATGGCAATACTTGTGACATGACACCCCAGTAGCATTGATCTCTAGACAGTCTCAGATCCCAAATATTTAATCACTCGTGAATGAACCGACTTTTTCTATTCTTATCACGGTTTTATGATGAACTCACTTTGAGTAATCAAGTCATCTTGGATATCCAAAATATAATTAATAATCCAGACCAGTTGGATATTTAATTTGTACTTGTATTTCCGTGTTAGAAGACCAATGGGACTTATACTCTTTCCACCTTACCCGTGACTTTTATTGTGAAGACTCCGAAAAATCAAATATCATTTCCATGATAGGTATTTAGATAGTTTATCCACCAGTGTTTACACCCAGGCTTATCTCGAATCATTAATGCATCCTTCCCATTTCTCTCGAAATTAACAACGCCGTTCCACTTCTATCCGAAGGCCTGTCCTGTCTTTGCGTCCAGTTTTTGTCTCCTTCCCCATCCACAAAACATCATCCCTCAGCGTCCACAAACTCATCCGCCTCGGAAGTACCCGTGTCATGCCGCTTCAGCGTAAGGTTCTCCTGTCCAGCTGGTAAAGTGGTCTTCAGGTCATCATGGAAGTTTATTAGACCGCCTTGTCCCGGTGCTGGAGAAGCAGTGCTCTTAAGCATGCTTTCCATGTCTTTTTGCTGTTGGCCACCATTCTGGGTTTGAGCTGCTAGCAAGTCGGCGGGAATTTCTTGGTGAGCACCGTCGCTTTGTTCAAGTGCTGCTGTGGGGTCAGCTTGAGGAATGGATGCAGGGCCGGGGGTGGTGGCAGGTTCAATGGAGCTGGTGCGACGGCGGGGGATAGGGTTTCGTTCGTTGGGCTTTTGGCCACGGAGGATGGGGGTTACGGATAGAATTTGCTCGATTTGCTTGTCAGGTGTAGAGCCATCGCTTTTGTTCAAATTAGCTTACTTCTTCTCTCAAAGCCGTAAAGAATGGAGACTTACATGTTAGCATTTAGGATCCAGTCTAAGTCCTCTTCTCCTTCATCGGGACCCCCAGGACCTCCTCGGACTGGTCTGAAAAGTCTTGGATGCCATTCAACGCCCTCCCCCGTTCTCCTAGCTGCCTCGTCTCTCTGCATATCCTCAATCTTCGTCTTCTCATCTGTAGCTAGCTCATGGTTCCGCTCTTTAACTGCCTTCGCCGTGGCAAACCACAGTTTCTGGGATTCCCGATCATCTTGCTCCTCAAGTGTGCGTGCGGTGGGAGCAGTATGCTTGGCTTTGGTAGCGTTGAAAAGGAGATCTACCTTCCCCGTCTAACCCCCGTGTTAGTACTTCATTCACTAAGCTTAGCGTATCCCTACCTTCAGTTCCTTGATCATCATCTCTCCAGTCCACATCCCAGAAAGCTCATAAAGCGCGTGCCCCGTCTTATCATCCTTTATAGTGCCCCCAATAGCGTTGTAAGTTCCCCCGAAATATCCCTTCGTCTTAAATTCGATGTCGGCACTCAGTCCCAACTCCGGACAGCGGACGAAACTGTGATCACCAAGCTCGTACTTCATCTTACCGAATAGAATACCTCTGGCATACATATTCGGCTGTGTCAGAATGTACCTCTCTCCTTTCGACCTATTTCCTCGGTTCAGAAATCGGAGAATGGCGATTCCTTCCATCATACTGGCAGCAGAGTTCCCCAAGAACTTACTGCGGGGCTTCAGACAACCATCGATTCGGATGTGATGCTCGGGGGCCATATAAAAATAGCTGGACTTTGGTGGGTGGTGGGAGGTTTGTTCGGAGATATAGTAGCCTTTGGTGTTGTCGTGGAACTCCCAGTAGCAGGTGAAGGTTTCGCCCAAGATAGGGTTGAGGGGTTTCTTGACTCCACTGAATGCTGTTAGCTCTTGCGCTCTCCAGTATGGACTCGACTTACGGAGGCTTGATGTGCCAACCACTCAGGTAGAACTTCACTACCGAAACGAATCTCTGGACTGGATCATCGACCTCTGACATGGGCAGTAGTGTTTCTGGGTGTGCCATGAAGCTATATTCTCATTAGCATACTTTCCGCTCTTTCCCAATATCTGCCTGCCGGGTACGCACTTTGTGATCCTCTCCAGCATACTCCTGGGCTCCAGAATGAAGGTCGGCAGCACCACTCGACTCAGATCAGCCCCTGGACGCAACTGCGATATGATATGCGAAAGCACTATTGAACATCAGCTTAGCCCTTCCCCTCTGCCTCTGCCATCCTTACCATTGCCCTGATCTGGTTCTACAACGGTAGTCTCGTCCTCCGGGCCATCCGATTTCGACTCATCAATAGATGACCTATTGCCTGTATTCCAGAAACTCATTAGCCCGCTATTCGCAGCTGCCATCTCTGCACTTTTTAGATGTACCGAGTTGGTGAGTTCGCAAGGGAGAAAAGGAATGCATACTTGCTCCGGACTGCCGACGATGTGAACCCAAACTGACCATCCTGCTGCCTATGTACTCACTCGACCCTGGCTCTTTGTTCGTCCCGGGATCTCCCTTCTTCAAACTTGGTATTACTTTGGAGCTGTGACGCTGGGCGTTGTAGAGTAATAAGTAATTTAAGTAATTTAAATGGAAGGCGAAGTTGCTGTAAGGATTGACGTTGGAAGTTCAAGTACCAGATGACGCAGCAGGGCTAGGTGAGAGAAAACAAAGGCAGGCAGGCAGGTTGGCAGGGGGGTTGTAGTTTACCCCACCACGGCGAGAAGCGATGACGGATGGCAAAGCTCTCAGATGAACTGTAAAGTTACTACTATTTTCTCAATGTCAGTGATTAGGCTTTTGTTTTCAGCAGTATCTTTTGTAGA
This sequence comes from Bryoglossum gracile, assembly GCA_037952635.1. NCBI lineage: Eukaryota > Fungi > Ascomycota > Leotiomycetes > Helotiales > Bryoglossaceae > Bryoglossum > Bryoglossum gracile. Next base: position 29 of record JAPZPB010000152.1, on the reverse strand, counting down.
ATTCCTTAAATTAAGCTAGCAACCAAGTG